>OZ038383.1:2035665-2140665 GCA_964036045.1 Eutreptiella sp. 'Long Island Sound 2002' | reverse complement strand
ATATGTATATATATACATATATATTATTACACCCCTCTCCCCTTAAATATATATATATATATATATACATATATATATATACATATGTATAGATATATACATATATATATATATATATACATATATATATAGATATATATATATATATATATATATACATATATATATATACATACATATATATATATATATATGTATACATATGTATACATATATATACATATATATATATATATATATATATATATATATATATATGTATATATATGTATATAGCTATATACAGACGCACACACACACACATACACATATATATGTATACATATATATATATATATATATATCTGTATACATACATACATACATATATATATATATATGTATATATATATATGTATGTGTGTACATATTGAGAAGGAGGGTGTGGACTTCCGCTTGAAGGGAGTTGGTACAGGTTGACACGTTTTGCGTTCCGTGTGTGACAACCCAAGCCCTCAGTTGAGATGTACGCACCGGCTTTCAACCCCATCGCCTCGATCATGACGTGCAGTTCTAGAATGCCACCGAAGACACCAATCTCCGATGAAAAGAAGGCCAAGGCAACGGCATATGCTGCAGCCATGGCAGCGGAAGGGCCATCGCTGATGGAATTAATGGGGAGCGTGCCTGGCCCAAAAAAGCATAAGAAGCGGAGCGTTTCCTTTGCCTCGCAAGCCGAGGTACAAACACTCACGCCGGAGGGTGGGCACCAAGTACTAACCTCTGCGCCCATCTCCACACCCAAACATGAGTCCCAAAGCGCGAAGCCTGACCCAAAGCCTGACCCGTCCAAGCCGTCAGACCAACCGGTTGCAGCCGAGGCCATACCTGACCCAGAAGCAGAGGTGATGGTGGACGACGCGGAAGACGAAGGGATTTCGCAAACACCCCCAACTCTGGACATGCCGGATCTAGGCGAGTTCACCTCCCAAACGTCCTCTTCACCAGAGCTCCCCACCCCTTCTACCCCTCTTACTTTGACGCCTACCTCAAGCCAACAAACCTCACAACCTTCTCAATCTTCGACGGCTTCATCGGGACCCTCTAGTATTGGTGACGTAGATCTGTCCCAAGATTGGGATGAGGTAAACAGACAGATCCACAAGTGCACGGAGAAAATGGAACTCCGTGCCTGTATCCAAAAATTGGAAACGTGGGTCGCATCCTTAGGGGACTCTCCTTTTCGAAAAAAGGTGCAAGATTTTTTCCTCCAGGAGGCCGAAGAGCGGGGCGAGCTCACCCAGACAGCAATCTCTTTCCTCTCCTTCCGAAACAAAGCCGATCTTCGGGCCCGAGTGCAGGCACAAGTAGGGTGGGAGGATACCCACGATGCCCGCCAGCCCGTTTTGCAGCAGCTTGACATGAGCCGTCCGTGGGCTCATGAACTGCTAGGTCTGCCGCGTGGGGCCGATGAGGCCGTCGTTAAAAAACGGTATCGGAAACTGGTGTTGTGGGCTTAGGGGTTTGACATCAGTGTCATTCAAAGAATCAATGGGGCGAAAGACATCCTTTGTGGGGATAGCCGACGGCTGTACGAGGCTCAATTGAACGGCCTCGTTGCACGACGGGGGGAAGATTTAGGGGATGACCCTGCTCTTTGGCCGCGTGAACACGTTTGGTGGCCATCAATGGCCGACGTGGAATCTCCGGAGCCCATGCAAGCTGCTAACCCGGGCACCACTGCGCTGCACGGACCCATTAGCCCTGAGCCAACTTCAATCTCCTCACAAACCGTTCACCCGGAATATATTGATGCCGACGACACCCCATCTCCTGCCGAGGACCCCGCATCTGGGCTAGATGGGATCACAGTCCTAGGCATTTGGTTGACAAATCGTGAAATAACGGAACAATTGGGGGGTGATCGTTGGATCGGGGATAATTTGATTGAAATTCGAGTGCAACTCATGAATTTGCTGCTCCATCGGAAACGCGGCCTCCGGCGCAGGGTCTGGCCTGTTACCCTTTGGCGGAAAAAGAGCTTGCCACAGAAGGAAAACTTCTTTGACTTCGATTGGTTTATTTTGGTCTGTGGCGAGCAGGGGCACTGGTGGGTGGCAGTTTTTCTTCATCTGCTCTCGTCCCCTGAAGTGTGGATTCTGGATTCTCTGTGTCCGGATTCTGCCCAACGGCAACAGCGTGGAACCGTTCTGTGGGACCTCCTTAAACGGCATTGGAAGGTGCATAACCAGCACCAGCCATGGCCATTCTCTACCGACGTGAACCTTAACAAATTTCACTGTGTACATCAGCCAGATGATTGGTCGTGTGCAGTGTTCGCGTGCTCTGGTGCACAGTGGGTTGTTTCCCTTGTTTTAGGCGGTAGCGAGGTTGGGTTGTCACCTCTATCGCTAGAACTCAGCGACTTAGACCTTAGGAATATTTTACGTAATTGGCACAGAACAGTACGTCTGCTGCATACGGATGTAGTTCCCGATCATCCGCTCTTCCCGGATTCTAGAACACCTTCTTCAGTGACCACAATGCCTGCCCGTCGTGAGGAACAGATGAAGCAGAAGAGGAAGGTATGATATATCACTGTTGGGCGAACGTCTCGCCGATGCATGCCAGCAGCAGTCCTCCCATCGTCGCCTACAGCGCCAAAGACGGAGGACAAGCCGGAGCCGGAAGAGGTAGCACTGGAAGCAGGCAACGTTGAAGGTGTGGAGGCAGCACCGGAAGGCTTGCTACTGATTGCACAACACCTCTTATGCGCACTCCTCATAAGCGTTGCATAGTGCCTTTGATACACGAACGTGATAGGGTGATCCTTAACCTGCTCTGGTACGGGTTCAGGGGAGATGAAAGAAGGTCCAGGAGCGGAAGCAGCCCCAGAAGCGGAAGAAGGACAAGCAGAGAGAGATGAGGGTAGGGCAGATGTGCTACTGATTTCAAACACGTCGGATGCACGAGGCTGATAGGCTTGGCCCAACAATGCAACGCACATCTCTTGATACAAGTGCGGGGCAAGCGGAGCAAGCCGCAAGAGAGGCGGACGAAGCAGCAGCGGAGGCAGCAGCAGCCGCGAAAGCGGCAGAAGAAGGAGCGGAAGGAGGAGCAGCGGAGGAAGTCACCGCCGCGGAAGAAGCGGAAGAAGAAGCAGCAGAAGGAGCAGCAAATGGAGGACCGGCCGCGGAAGACGCAGAAGAAGAAGCAAAAGAGGGTGCAGCGGAGGGGGCCGCAGCGGCAAGAGAAGCAGAAAAGCAAGCGGGAGAGGGGACCGCAGAGGGAGCACCAGCCGGAGAGGAAGCAAGAGAAGAAGAGACAAAAGGGAGAGCGGAGAGAGGCGAAGAGACGGAGCACGAAAAATTGCCAGAAGAACTCCCTGCAGGTTTGCCAGGAATTGCACGACACTACATTGTGAATGGGTTACGCCTCACCATGGGAGCTATTGATTTACCAGGGGCCTGGGGGTAGCCTATCAAGTTGGTGCATCAGAGGCCGTTGGTGAATCAATAGTCAGGGGGTAGCCTATCAAGTTTGTGCATCAGAGGCCCTTGGTGAATCAATGGTCAGGGGGTAGCCTATCAAGTTTGTGCATCAGAGGCCCCCGGTAAATCAATGGTCAGAGGGTAGCCTATCAAGTTCGTGCATCAGAGGCCCTTTGTGAATCGATAGTCAGGGGGTAGCCTATCAAGTTCGTGCATCAGAGGCCCCCGTTAAATCAATACTCATGGGGTAGCCTATCAAGTTGGTGCATCACAGGCTGCTGGTAAATCAATAGTCAGGGGGTAGCCTATCAAGTTCGTGCATCAGAGGCCCTGGGTAAACCAATAGTCAGGAGGTAGCCTCTAATGCACGAACTTGATAGGCTACCTCCTGACTATTGGTTTACCGAGGGCCTCTGATGCACGAACTTGATAGGCTACCCCCTGACTATTGATTTGCCAAGGGCCTCTAATGCACGAACTTGATTGGCTACCCCCTAATTATTGATTTACCGCCCCTGATGCACGACATTGCTAGGCTGGTCCTTGCAATAGAACGCACATCCTCTGATCCAGGTGCAGCGGAAGCCGAAGCGGAGGAAGCAGCGGAAGCTGAGGCGGAAGCAGCGGAGGAGGGCGAAGAAGGAGCACCAAAAGACGATGAAAAAGGGGCAGAAGCAGGTTTGCCACTGATTGCACAACACCACTGATCATCAACCTCGATAGGGTACCCCCTGATTACTGATTAACAAAGAGCCTCATAAACGAAACCATATCCCTGCACCTATAGGTCTTGCGAGTCCACTGTCCGAGACGACGAAGGACCTGGCGGCCGAGCTGCTGCGCGGGTGGGAGAACTTGCAGTCGGAAGAGGGGGAGGACGTGGATTGGTTCAGGACGGCGGGGCATAGGGAGAAGCCGCAGCGGGAGAAGAGGAGGAAGGCGTCCCGGGACCTGCACCGAGGGGATGTGAGAGCCCTTGGTGTGTAATTGCATGCGTAAATGTTTTCTTCCTTTTCCCAGAAGAATTCAAATCTGATCCTTGCTGTTTGTATTCCGTTCTCAGGGAAAAGGAAAAGGAGGAAAGGAGAGAGGAGCTCGCGGAGAAGTGGGCCGATGAGAAGGAGCGAGGCCAAAGCCCAAGTCGTGAACGCCAGCTTCTTGGAGAAGGCTCGCCCAGCCCCCGGCGCCCCTTCGAGCCCCTGTCGCCGGTGGGTCAAACAACCTCAGAGGAGGCCGGGAAGAAAGCGGAGCAGCTTGAAGATCGCTCCCCCACCCCAACCCCGACCGACGTGTTGATGGAGGAGGAGGAGGAGGAGGAGGCAAAGAAAACGGGGGAGGAGAAGGGGAAGGAAAAAGAGGAGCAGGAGCGGAGAGGGTCGACTCAAGGGCGCCAGGACACCGAGACTGCGGAGGCGGAGGGTGGGCGGAAGGCGGCAGAAGAAGGGGGCGGGGGGGTTGCCAAGGAACCGGAGGGGGTCAAAACGACGGATCAAAAACGCCGGGCTAGGGACACGGGGGCGGGGGAGGAGGAGGGGCAACGGGAGGTGGTGGAGCGGCGGGATTTTTCTATGAAGAAGCACCTCGAGGTCGTGGTCTCCACGATTGGGGAAGGCCGGGGGGTGAAAGCGAAGGTGGATATTGAGGCGGACACCTGCCTGGGGGAGTACAAGGGGGAAAGGATTGAAGGGACGGCACCGGATTGCCTGACGGGTAGGGGGGATAAGGTTGTGTGCATCGAGGGCGGGGGGGCACATTCAAGGACTGGGAGGGGGGTTTGGGTGGACGGGGGTAGAAGGGGGAATATTCTGAGCCGTATCAACGCTCGCCCTCGCCTGGAGGATTGCGACTTGATCATCCACCTGGATGACGGTACCCCCAGGGTTTACACCCGGCGGGAGGTGAAGGCGGGTACGGAGCTGGCCCTGTTCTATGGCGTAGATTTCCCGTTGTCCCCTTCGCCTCCACGTGCTGATGCTGCTGACCCTGATGACCCTGCTGCAGAAGGTTCCAACCAGCCAGTTTCAACCACCCAGAACATTCTTCCCAGCGCCTCTGCCCTGCTTGCAGGGCAACTGTATGCTGATGACGGGTCCCTGGTGGGTCGCCAGTATTTTTCTTCGAAGGTGACCTACCCCAGTCAGGCCACCGTGACCCATGTTGATGGGGGGCATTTTATTGTCAGGAAGGGGGACAGGGTGCGTCTGCTGTGGTCCGAGATGGGGGGGCACTTGACATAGGTTGAAAGCCGGACCTGTTGTTTCAAGATGGACTGGCGGAAGGGGAGGTTCGTCCGGCCGTTGACCACGGTCTGGGGTGAGCAGAATTCTTTGGGGGGCGACTTCATCACGGCTGGGTCGCGACTTGCAGGCATTTACCCTCACTGGTTTTGTTACGAGTTCGAGGGGGCTGCTCCTGGGGGTGTCGTAGAAATGGTGTTTGTGGGTGGTAAGTGGGAGGTGATTTCGGTGCAGAATAGGAAGGACGTGTACGGCCAAACGGGTCAGTGGATGCAAGTCGGAATCGACCTCAGGGGGTATGATGCGCAATACCATGCTGAAGTGCGTGGTATCCGCCAGAAGACATTTTTTGTCCGGGCAGAGAGGGCTATGGGTGTCGACAGCCAGTGGGGGGCGACGCTGGAGTGTGCTGAGTGGCGGGCAGAGCACCTGGCAGCTCCGCCTGGCAAAAAAAACCATCAAGACCCAGGACAAGTCCGTGTACGAGAGGGTGAAGGACAGGGTTTATGGGCATGTCATTTGCAGAGTTAATGGTCATCCCATTAAGCTCGTCGACGGCGGTGGAGGGACTGGGGGAGGGATGGGCCACTGCATCTCGGTTATTGCCGAGTGCAGCAAGAACTTGAGGGGGAAGTCCAGCTGGTTTCTGCTGGTCTGGGAAGCTGGAGGCTTGGATTCGCCGAGGATCAGGCGGATCTGTCAGGTGGTGGTGGACAGGGCGCTTGCTAAGATGCCTGATCTGCAGTCGCGGATCGAGCATTGGGGAAAGAGCTCGACCGTCAGCCCCCCCTGCGGCGTTGAGCCTGACGAGCCCAAGGCAAAGAGGGCTCGTGTCGACGGGGGTCCGTATCGTTGCACGTTTGCAATGGCAAATGTTTTTAAAGAGTTCATTCGTAGGGGGTCGTTGCCGGTGCAGGAAGCAGGTTTGAGGCAGCAGCTTGACGTTCGGGATCCAAGTTTTTGTTGGACAACTCTGTCCAAGTTTGATGATTGGGGTGGGAAATGGCAGATGAAGAGGTCCGTCCCCGTTCAGAAGGCGAAGGCTGAGGTGGAAGAGATGCTCAGCAAGGGCAATCCGACGCAGTGGCTCCTGCCACCAGAAAAGGTCGTCCCCTATCTCCCCCTCGCTCTGGTGGACTCCGACCAGTGCACCCCCCCTTTCACCTTCTGTCGGCCCGACTCTCAGGGCCGACTCAGCAGTTTTGAAGCCTTCTGGGTCCCGGACGTCAATGAGAAGCGGCTTGCAGGGGGTAGGAACTTTCGGCAAGTGGAGCGGGAAACCGAAAAGGGGGAACCACCCAAGTTGCATGGGTGGTCTATCTCCCCGATGAGACCGTCTTTGGGTTGGAGGGTCAGTGGGGGGGCTCGCGCGAGGGTTCCGGTAACCCTAATTGGCCCCTCTGCTGTTCCGAGAACCCGAAGAGGAAGCGCTACAACTTTTTCTAGTCCTTGCATTGTGAAGTGGTTTGGGCAGTGAGATGATGGCGTGTGTAGTGGCAGAGCACATCGCCGGACCAAGACTGAGATCTGAATCCACGCATTGCAGGCTCCGCAATTTTCTTCTACGGCGGGGGGGTCAGCAGACTGCTGTTTGCTTGGCAGAATTTACCCTTGACACCGGTTCCCGGACCCAGATATAATATTGAAAGGCCAGGCTCCATTGTATTCTCTTCCTTTCTCTAGCTACCACCTGCGCGGTGAATTCTGTTTGACCTCCTACTTTTGAGAGCCTGATACGCGCGTGTCTAGCCCTGTGACTTTCTCTTTGGCGCTATTGGGGTGTTTGTTCATTTTTTGGAGCCAAAGGGCACCCTATTTGGTCTAATTTGACCTGATCTTGACCGGATCCCATTGCTTACTTTCCATCTGGTTTTACCAGGTGGGACAGATTGCAGGTACAGGTACTGGTTCCTATTACGGCAGGTGTTGTTACAACACGCTATTTTTTAGGTCCAAGAGTATTATTCAGATCTACCCAGGTATTTGAAAACGTAACAGTGCCTTTACGGCACCCCATTTCGTCTGATTTGACTGGTTTGACCGGACCGAACCCTTTTCGTTTGTCTAACCTTGAGAGTAATGGCTGATACAGGCTACAAAGACACCACAGCTACAGTGCGTTTGCGTCGTTTGCTTCTTAGTTGCGTGGGTGCGGTTAAGGGAACTCGATTTTTGAACCCAAATGGGTTCAAGAGAATTATACAGACCCAACCCACGTTGTAAGTGGGCGTGAACCTTGTTCTTGACCTTAAAAACAGGTCAAAAGGGACCTGGGAAACGGCGCTGGCCAATTAGTGCAGGTAAGGCAGCTACCGAGGCTAGGGGAAGGTACGTGATGCCACAGATGTGCCGATCCTGTGTGGCCACACCCCGGGAACCTCGAGTGCCAGAGGGTCCCCCTACAGGGGGGCGATAACCAAGCTACGGCACCCTCTGGGCCGAATCCCAGCCCGCGAGTTTTGTTTCCAGGTTACCGCCCAGTTTTTATGGTTTGTCCACGTGCTTATAAGTGTCGGTTAGCGTTGTCGTCATCAGCCTGATTCTGACTCCCCATATCTTTCTCCCGTTTAACCCAAGTGTGAACAAATGCTAGTGGATCCTTGAAAATCATGTACTGGATTCGCACATTTTACTTGCTCAATCCTTCTGCTATTGATTTGTTTCGTTCCCTTGCCTGTCGTGCGTGGGCCTTTGGATGATTCATTATTCCATCACCAATTGAGTTGATGCCCGTCGTACATCAGACGCCCCAGTGTTCCCCCGTTTTACCCCTGTATCTCCCCCCCACACTCCCCCCCCCCCCCCCCAGGCCCTCCCAAACCTCCCCTCCAACCCCCCCAAGCTCCCCACCCCTCTCCCCCCTACGCCCCTCCAGCCTCCTCCGCCATCCTCCTCCCCCGGCCCCACCCTTACCCCCCCCAAACCTCCCTGTAACCCCCCCCAATCCCCCCCCCGCACCCTCCTCCGACCCCGGCCCCCCCCCCATTCCCCCTCCAACCCCCCAAGCCCCCCAACCCTCCCCCCTCCCCTCCCTCCCCTCCCCCCCAGCTCAGCCCTCACCTCCCCCTCCACCCCCCTCATCCCCCCGCATCCTTCAAGGCTGGGGAGGGCAACGTCTTGCCATACATGAGTCAAACGGTAGCCTATCAAGTTCGTGCATCAGAGGCCCCCCGTAAATCAAAAGTAAGGGGGTAGCCTATCAAGTTCGTTCATTAGAGGCCCCCGGTAAATCAATAGTCAGAGGGTAGCCTATCAAGTTCATGCATCAGAGGCCCCTGGCAAATCAATAGTCAGGGGGTAGCCTATCAAGTTCGTGCATCAGAGGCCCCCCGTAAATCAAAAGTAAGGGGGTAGCCTATCAAGTTGTTCATTAGAGGCCCCCGGTAAATCAATAGTCAGGGGGTAGCCTATCAGGTTCGTGCATCAGAGGCCCCTGATAAATCAATAGTCAGGGGGTAGCCTATCAAGTTCGTGCATCAGAGGCCCCCGGTGAATCAATAATCAGAGGGTAGCCTATCAAGTTCGTGCATCAGAGGCCCTGGTAAATCAATAGTCAGGGGGTAGCCTATCAGGTTCGTGCATCCGAGGCCCCTGATAAATCAATAGTCGGGGGGTAGCCTATCAAGTTCGTGCATCACAGGCCCCCGGTGAATCAATAGTCAGGGGGTACCCTATCAAGTTCGTGCATCAGAGGCCCCTGGTAAATCAATAATCGGGGGGTAGCCTATCAGGTTCGTGCATCAGAGGCCCTTGTTAAATCAGTAGTCAGGGGGTAGCCTATCAAGTTCGTGCATCAGAGGCCCTTGTTGACTCAATAATCAGGCGGTAGCCTATCAAGTTTGTGCATCAGAGGCCCCCGGTAAATCAATAGTCAGTGGGTAGCCTATCAGGTTCGTGCATCAGAGGCCCCTGGTAAATCAATAGTCAGGGGGTAGCCTATCAAGTTCGTGCATCAGAGGCCCTGGGTAAACCAATAGTCAGGAGGTAGCCTATCAAGTTCGTGCATCAGAGGCCCCCGGTAAATCAAAAGTAAGGGGGTAGCCTATCAAGTTGTTCATTAGAGGCCCCCGGTAAATCAATAGTCAGAGGGTAGCCTATCAAGTTCATGCATCAGAGGCCCCTGGCAAATCAATAGTCAGGGGGTAGCCTATCAAGTTCGTGCATCAGAGGCCCTTGTTGACTCAATAATCAGGGGGTAGCCTATCAAGTTCGTTCATTAGAGGCCCCCGGTAAATCAATAATCAGGGGGTAGCCTATCAAGTTCGTGCATCAAAGGCCCCTGGCAAATCAATAGTCAGGGGGTAGCCTATCAAGTTCGTGCATCAGAGGCCCTTGGTAAACCAATAGTCAGGAGGTAGCCTATCAAGTTCGTGCATCAGAGGCCCCCGGTAAATCAATAGTCAGGGGGTAGCCTATCAAGTTCGTGCATCGGAGGCCCCTGGTAAGTCAATAGTCAGGGGGTAGCCTATCAAGTTCGTGCATCAGAGGCCCCTGGTAAATCATAAGTCAGGGGTTAGCCCATCGAATTCGTGCATCAGAGGACCTTTGTGAATCAATAATGGGGGTTAGCCTCTCACGTTCGGGCATCGTTGTAGACATGTCCATCTTCATGCTTTTGCTCTGCGCAATCTGCGATGTCGGCTGGAGCCTTGTGGCTGACCATAGTCTTTTGTGGTGTCGTTTCGGCCGCTGTTGTTCTCTCCCTTCTCCATCGGAGGCATCGTAGACACCACCAACGGCGGCGAAGATGCTCACCGTGTCGACTACTCCACAAGGGACGATGTGCGAGGAAAGAGATCCCCATTTTCGTGTCACTCCTCGACAGAACCCTCGTTCTGTGTGTGCATAAGGATATCAGTGAGGCTGCCATCTCAAATCTGGTGAGCATCATCACTGGTGTGCCCGTTCATGATCAGCGAATTTGTAGAGTTTCACGCAGAACCGGTACCTGGGTCCGTAATGAACGCGTTCTTGTCCTGTTCCGTCTCCGCGGTGGTGTTGCATGGAACTACATCCCGCTGCAGGATCAAACCGCAGACTTCCTTCGAACCAATTTTTGGTCCTTGCACGCGTCCATGGGCCACCCTACCACCGCTCAGTTGACCTTGCTCTTTGAGGGTGTATATGCCGATCCGTTTTGTGGGGGCACGGACATGCTTTCCACGTGATACTGGGTTACCACGGCGGTCTTCATCCTCTTCCTTGACTCGAGCAGCTCCCTGTATGCCCGCTTGAGCGTGTGGATGTGGTCGGTGTCCCCGTCATCTGTGTCAATGTCGCTGTTGGTCTGCTCGCTGTCGCCGTCGTCGTCGCTGTCGGATATCTCGATGACGAGTCGGTCAGCCGGTGGTGGCGGCGGTGGGTTTTGGACAGCAGCGGCACCGATGACGGCGACGAGGTCGCAGCCGAGAAACCAAAAAAAAAAACACGCTGTCAATCGGCAGGGTTATGACTACACTTTTGCACGATAACGATGACACGGATGCATGCATGGCAAACCAAACCTGGTGGCACCATCACCGACATCGTCCTTGGTGTATGCTGTCCGTAGATATCGACCAAGCTCGATCTTGGTTGTCAGTGTCTCCACGTCTGGAAGGTCAAACTGGTCCGCGGTTTCGTCGTCTTCTCCGCCGGTGAGAACGATCTCGATCAACCTGTGCGAGTACGGTCGGTGTGTTGCGTGTGTGTGTGTGCGCGCAATGTATGTATGCGTGTTGCGGTGTACTTTTGGCGAGCGCCGACGAATGAATGGCACCTGTGGATGGAGGCACGAAGGTTTCTTGACCGAACCGTCCATTTTCGGCCCTCTTTCCACAGGGTGTTCACCTCGCCCGGGTAGTAGTGGTCCACTAATGCGGCGACCACGCTGAACGTGTGTACCCTTCCTTCTATGATATCGTTGATGTCCTCGACCTCCATGGGCACACCGCCTTCGCCGTTTTCTGCCATTGACTTGAGTGTGTTATTTGCTGTCTAAAAGCAAGGGGAACACTGCGCCGTGGGAAAATTGCAACACGCGAGACGAATTTGCAAACCGGGCAAAGAACGATAAAAATATATTCCAGAATACAAATGGAAAATCCAAATTAACAATGCGATGACGTTTATCTGTCAATCCATCTGTGTGAATTGTGCGTAGTTATTTTCATCTGTGTGTGTTATTTTCGGACTGTATGTGTATACATCACGTATGTGCCGCCGGCTTCCGTTGCGGTCCCGGTGGCGCGCGCGCGCGGCGGTGGTCCGTCCGTGCGACTCCGTGGCGTCGCGCGCGCGGTGGTGTGGTGGTCCGTGGCATCGCGTGCACTTGTCTTTTTTTTTGTTCCGTTTTGTTGTGGTTTTCGGTCGAACCCACCCCAAATCTCAGTATATAAAAAGAGACACCGACATGCACACACACATGCGATGGTGAAATGGTCACCCACGAGCCTCGAGCACGAAACGGCTGGTCTGTCACAGAACCCACTTGGGATCGATTGGTTGGCCACCAGAGGAGTGCCGTGTCATACCTGACACTGGTCGACATGAACAATCCGCAAACGCAACCGGATATGCCGTTTCTCGAGCAAAATGAGCACATGAAGGTACCTAAACGACCCCACCAATACACGGTCCACTATGGAAGATTTATACGTCCATTGAAATGGACGGGAAAGAAATGGCTCAAATGAGCATCCTGATCCGTTCACGGTGATTCCTCTTTAGATTGATTCGATTTTATTTGATTTATTTGACAGCATTCATTCTATGTGTACTCTATTTTGGTATCCTGTATACGTAGGTGTATGCGCCGCTCCTACCTAGCCGATGCGTCGCGCGCACGCGCGGTGGCCACGTATGCGCGCACGCGCACTTCGGATGGGATGACGTGTACACGGGACGGGAGCCGAAAATAGACGAGACGACAGACGATGATCCGAATCACCGTTTTATGTGCAATTCCGTGTAGTATCTGAATGTTGAATGGCCAATGGACGAATAAATTCTTCGATTTACCTTTTTTTTGTCGATTTGTGTCCATCGATCGTGGAATCTTCAAATGTGCCCGTCACGTATAATAATACACGCATGACATGACACTCATTGTTTGAAACACGAATTCCCTTCTGTCCACTCACAGATAGTCATCGCCATGCCACGAAAACACACACCGGCAACCCTGCGGCGCACGTATTCGTACACCCAAGGCCTGGTGTTGCGATCCCTGCGGCGCAGCAGGATGCGCGACGGTTGGGTGTCGGTCGGATGGAGGGGGGGGGGGGGCGGGTACTACGTATCCCGAAGGCGATGCTGTGGGTGTCGGATCCACTGAAGATGTTCCATGGTAGCGGTAGAACGCACACCGGCCGTTACGTGGTAGTAGACTGGGAGCACTACAGGATCCTGCCTATACCAAAGAAATCGTACATACGCAAATGAAATCGGGGATGGACACAAGAAAGAACCAGTGCATGTGGAGGAGGGTGGAAAGCTGGGGGTGAATGGGTGAGGGCACAACGGTCGTGTGAGGTTTTTTCTGCTACGGACTATCTATGCATGCAATATAACCCCTCTCTCTCTGTGTGTGTGTGTGCTTTTCGTGTGTTATTCAGCCACGGATGGAACGGTCACGCTCACCCTTCGTGGATGACTTCTAGAGTCACATCGACGAGACTCAAACTCGTACAAATATACGCGGCATCGACGATGACGGAAATCGTTTCATCGAGATCACGCAAAAGTACCGTTATACCCTCCGTACATGGTGTGTGTGTGTGTGTGTGTGTGTGTCACTGGGCCCTTTCTGGGGTGTGCGCCACGTTTCTTTCTCTCTCTCTCTCTCTCCCTCCTTTTTTTTGTTTCGGTAGTTCGAATCCGGAGCAGTATTACGACGATCGCGTGTACATCTCCAATGGATGGCGGTTGACGTTCACGAGTACAAACCAGTTGTTCGTGTACATGGCGCAGTTCTCGCGTCGACCCGGGCACAAGTTGCGCGACGCGGTGTGCCTTCCCGATGGGCGGGTCTACGTTTCGTTTGACACACCCGAGGAGGCACAGGGTGCGATCGAAAGGTCGAACATCAACATGGTCGACCACGATTTCGTCGTCCAAAAGGCGAGGGTCCCGTCCGATGGGAGGAGGGTCAACAACAGACCGGAGACGCCGTTCGTTCCGCCGCGGGATTTCAAGCGAGTCCTTGCCTCGATCCGACAGGAAATCGACCAGGTGGCCAACCAATGGGGCGACTGGGACGACGATGGGGGGTCGTATGCGTGTTCCGATAGTGGGTCGACCTGGTCGCGTGCACCGTCGTACGCGCGGCATCGCAACCCGTCGTCCAAGGAGGCGGATGACTGGGTCGAAGGAGGTTGGTGATGAGTTACTACTAGGCGGTTCACGACGAAATGTTTACCGCTGCGCCGCCATCACTGACCAACCGTAAGGAGTTGAGTAAGTGGTGACATATTGACATACATACATGACACACGGTATAATTGATGCCTGTGATTCAGCCGTGTGGCGAGTAATCGGTTGTTATATGTGGCACCTGGTTGGTCGCGGTTGTGTTTTTTTTCTTTGTGGGTTTGGCCGTGAAAATGTTTGTGGATTGTATCTATCTCTCTATGCCCCATCCATTCCATCCCCTATGGAAATGGGTTGGGTGTGTTTTGACGACACGAACAATCGAATGGAACAATCGATGTGGAATACATACATACTGCGGATTTTTGAATGTGCGGGTGGGTACGGGTTGCATTGTGCGAGAAGGGGTTGATTGCCTACTGTGTTGTACACCCACCACCGCAACCAAATGGAACATATACCATGTGGGTGGTTTGGCTGTGTGTCGGACCATACCGCCAAAAAAAATGAACGGGTAACAACACCCACCCCGAAAAGAGGGAAAAGCAAAATGAATGATGCACCGAGATAGGGTGTTGCTTTTGATGATGAAACCACCACGGCCAAAAATGTGTAATGGGTATCACCGGTGACTGGGCGCCAATCACGGACCACAAACGTCACCCACCCTACCCTTTGAGGCAGGCAACTGACCCATTCCGTGTAACTAGACGCCCATTGGGGGCCGAAAGCAAGAACCACTCGAAGATGAATGGCCGTTTCGGGTCGAGTTCGCTATCAAAAAAATCACCCAACCCGCACACCACCCACCCACAGGAAGGAGATATACTCGATGCGCTTGTCACCGTGTTGTGTGGTAGGTAGTAGTAGAGCAACATGGTACCAACCACGATTAGATCGACACTGTCCGCAGAGAGCAAGTGGGTAGACGGTGGAGTATATTTTGGCGATGATGGGGACACAACCGCGTACATACAACGAGGAACAAGCCAACATCCCAGGGGAGCTTGAGCGTCCCTCAGAGCCCTGGAGGGACACCGGCAGGGTGAATGATCTCTCATCTGCCCTGATCATGCCAGCTCATTGTCAAAGGGGTACTGGGGTGGGCACAGAAATGGAGGCACCATGGATGGTGTAACAACAAAGGCCCAGTAAAGCAGAGGGACGTGTGGGGGGCACCACGGGACGGCTGGGAGATCTGGTAAAATGGCTACACACCATCCCACATCGAGATACCAAGGAACACCAGAGCAGATCACGTGGCCGATGTCGGACCTGCTAATCCCCGCTCCTCTTTGGCCACATATCGGCTCATCCCAGATGGCAGGAAGAGCCAGAGGAAGAGGAGGTCACAGGGTGAATCACAGGGTGGGGGGGGGGAAACACGGCCGGTGTTGTGTTTTCTGTCACAACAAACGGGTTCAGGTCCCATGCCGTACACCCCACCGTATGTGTGCGTGGGTAAATGAAATAAACAACCACCGCGCACATCCAACGAACAACAACAGCATGGAGAGACTCAGGGGATTGCGGAAGGGTGGTGTGTCGCTGCCACCAAAGCGGGGGATACCCGTAGGTAGCAATTATTCCATCAGTGACGACGAATCCGTGATGAGTCCGTTGTCAACCCCCCTACTTTGGGTGTAATCGAGTGACCATGGGGGTACTGACCCGACGTCCCCCGTCGTACAATACATCGAATCTGGATCCGATGGGATAGAGGTCGGCACCCGGGATCAAACGGGGGGTGGTACCCCATTGGTGGGCGTGCTTCGAGCGACGGTGGATTCGCTCGACCCCGCGACCAAGGCCGACATTCTGGGTCGTGTATCAAAGTTGCTCGAAGGGGGTGGGGGTGAAAACAGCGTTTCATTGTACCGAAACGGTGGCAAAAGTGTGTGGCTGACAACGGATCGCGTGTGTGGGATGTTGGTCTACAAGTGTGTGCGCACGAATAACACCCAGCCGGTGAACGAATTACTGAGGGAACAGATGTATCTCCGGGGACTGCAGTTGACATGCTGTACTTGTAGTGGTAGGGTGTCGGGGGGTGGGTTCAACAAAGATAACACCGAAAAGTGCGTGACGTGCAACAATGTGCGTGGTCGCCGCGTTGGTGGGTCACTACTACGCGGGTGAGGTGAACACACTGTGGAAAGAGGGTCGGAAATGGACGAATCGGTCGAGAAACCTTCGTGCTTCGATCCAGAGGTGTGGATACCGTACGTTCGTTCACCCGCGTATGTCGCCTTCCGCTTTTTTTTGGCACACAGCACACTCGCGATCGCTGCAACACATAGGTTAACCGAAATCGTTCTCGCTGGTGGCGATGAAGACGATAACGCGGACGAGTTTGACCTACCGGACGAGGATACGGTGACATGCAAGATCGAGTTCGGTCGGTACCTACGAAGGGCGTACACCACGGACGGCGATGGCGGCGGTTCCGAGAGCTGTGACCTCGTCGCTGTCATCGCCGCCGTTGCCGGCAAACCTCCTCTACCGGATCACCGCCACCTGGTCATCGAGATATCCGACGGCGAAGACGAAGACAACGACGGGGCGGCAGAGGCGGCCGAAGACAGTGACGAGTCCGATGTCGATACCGAGGAAGGTGACACGGACCAAATCCGTGTGCTCAAGCGGGTGTACGAGGATCTAAACGAGTCGGGGAAGAGGGTAAAGACCGCCGTCGTCGCCCAATCGCGCGTGGAGAGCGCGTCCGTTGCGGCCGTGTACGTGGCCATACTGGCCTCTGCTGCATGCTTGGTTTCGCGTAAACTGTGTGGGTGTGACGGGTGTGCTGGGAGGGTCTTTCGGTCGCATACCACCAAGTGTGGTGGCGCGTCGCAGCATGACGTGTGCCCGGATGCGTATCTGCGCTCCCTGTTCGCGGCCATCGATGGCGGCCAGCTTCAGCCAACCACGTGTTTTCCTGCCGGTAGTTTCTTTTTTGACAATTAGGATTCATGCTGCCTGCCAGCAAGTGGCATACCTTTTTGATAATTGGGCCTGTCGCAACGTGGAAGTGCTTTTTTCTTTCTTCAATTAGCTAATATTCTTGCAGCACAGCCTATTTGGTGCACCAGCTCAACATGCACCACGGAAGGATGAAGAAAAGTTTCAATAATAGTACCAAAGGGCCGAAGGTCTTATTTGGGCACGTTCGCGTTTGTCAGTGGGCCTCATCCTGGCGAATTTTCGGACACAACCTTGGCTAGGCACTGATTTTGTGCGTTGCGTACCGAGATGACGATCCTTGCCGATTTGGCATATATGAGTGTCCCCAATTGCTTGACACCAATTGAAGCGGAGCCTGTTTCTCTATGGTTCAGGAGGATTATAGTGGACAAGCGTCGGAGAACAGAACTACACAACGATGTACCATGTGTCAAATTGAGTGCAGCCTTAAACAACACGCCATACTAGCAACCCCAATGGGTGGATAGACAAGAGAACTACGAGGTACCTGTGGTACCGCTTGATGAGGTACCTATGGTATCGGGAGAGAGTGTGCTCCTTGCATCTCATTCCACCACTATGGTAGGACCTAGCATTGACCCGACATCACAAGCCTCTGTTGGGTCTTTTCCTCACCCAATGGAGCGCCACAACGGTCAAATTTGAAATGTACCGCATAGGAACGGTTTGTGATGCGGAAGGTGGGCGATACTCCAATTGTGGCTCAATGCTTTATCCCCACTACTTTTTTCTAGGGGATGGGGTGCATGAGGCGTTTGGGCCGAAGTAGACCACAACCCATTGGGAGGCCCCTGTGCGTGCACATTGCTTAACTTGGCTTTTTTTGCATATTTCAATGTCGCTTGGCTGCGTACAGTGTGGGTTGGGGGGGGGGGGGTGGCCATGCTCAGGGACGGACATTATGGAGGTGAGGGGTGGCGGGAAATAAACAAATTCTTCCCTTGGCGCACAACAATTTGCAAATGTCGCGCATCGACGCGAAGGTGTTGATCTAGTACCTGCAGCAGATATTTTAATGTGGGTTCTAGCATTGATCTAATCAGGCCTTCTAGCTTTGATTGAGCGAGCACGATCGTTTGCTAGAGATTCACAAGAATACCCCTACAACAAATGGCTAGAACACCGCTCGAACACCTAACACTACTTGTCGAAGCAGCTGCAGTCCAGGCAAAGGCCGCAATACTGAGTTCCGGGCGGCGTCCAGCCCCAACGTCCCCCCCCCCCCCAAACCCAGCAGCACCGGCTACATCCACAACTCCAAGGCGACAAACGAGGCGTGTTGCCACCACAAACCCCACTTCTTCAACGAGCTCCCCTGCTACCGCCTCCCCTTCGCCCCAATGCCCCAACACTCGCCCGCAAGTCTGCGCCAGCCCCGAAGGAGCACGAGGAGGTGGACAAGATGGTGGAGGTGTGGCAGGGTGGGTGGGGGGGGCAGAGAGGAGCAGGAGCACTTTGAGGACTTGGAGGCCAGCCTCATTAGGTTCGGCAACGCCTTGAGGGCCCATAGGGCACCAAAAGGTAGGGCGGAGAAGAAGGTGGAGGATTGGGAGGCGAAGGTGGTGGACCTATGGGCGAGGGGCGAAACGGAAAGGGTGGCCTCGGGCGAGGGCTTGTTGGCATTGGCGAGGGAAAAGGTGGCGGATAATGAAATTGAAGCAATGGAGGAATTTGGCAAGAGCTGATGAGAGTGGATGGTGTGGTTCCCTCATCATCGGAAGACCCACCGCCTGCAATAAGACGGGCGTTGTCAATTGCCAATGCATGTGCCGCGTAAGTGTTGAGAGATATGTCCTACAATGTACGATGAATATCAACGTGTACGGATGTTTGTCCCTTAACACACACGTCACCAACCTCAGCACCAAGAGGGTCACGCCGCTTGTGCGCCATTTGTGTACGTTTCATGCTACTTTTGTGCGCGGACCTTGACGCCTGTGGGCTTCAAGCAGCGCAAGTGCCTGCCTGCCTGTCGGCAGGCGCACATCAGGTTGCTGGTTGACAGCCAAAGTGGCCAGCGCCCCCAAGATAATGGCGAGGGAATATCGCCAAAAGAGCAACAAGAAAAAGGCCGCAGAGTGAAACGAGGTGCTCTTGATGGCGGTCCTCCCCCTCTTTGTGGCCAACAAGAAACCGGCCTAGTTGGTCCACAACAGCCGAACAATTATGCTTGAGCCATATGTTCGCCATTTGAAGACCGGTGGTCCAAGAGTGCTGGATGAAATGGCAGGAGCTTCGAGAGGCAAGCCGGCCAAGCTGTCGGGGACCAACGGCAATTTTCGGGCCAAATTCTCGCGCTGGTGTGCCGGTGGCTCTTCGCGTGCCGGGTACTCCCATAGGGCAAGGTCAACCATTGGTACTCTCGCATTTACAGTCCAAGAAAGAGAAGATCAAGACCTAGATGTCGCAAATCCGGATGACGCTTGGAATGCAGATGGAGAGCAATACAATGAGGAAGAAAGAGTATCTGATAGTGCTGATTTAGAAGGTTTCTTGGTGTGTTTCCCAGAAGTCTCGCCATTGTGGCTGCAAGTTCTGCGAACTAAGTTGTGTGTTTCTAACCAACCGGAACATTTAGATGTATGGGCCCTCAAACAAACTACTTCACCCGAGATCACAAGCCTCTCTTGGGTCTTTTCCTCACCCAATGGAGCGCCACGGCAGTCAAATTTGAAATGCACCGCATAGGAACGGTTTGTGATGCGGAAGGTGGGCGATACTCCAATTGTGGCTCAATGCTTTATCCCCACTACTTCCTCTCCACTGCGTCAGATGGTTGGGCCAAAACCATGGTCTCCATCGGTTATGCTCTATATTATACGGTTCATTGAAATACAACACTTCGAATGCGAGGCATTGGCGCAGAGGTTAAGTCTGTCCTAGCCACTTGCTTGCATGCGGGCTGCTTCACTGTAAGGAAGCATTGCCATGGGGATTGGCTAGAGAATAAAGACGTCACACTTTTGAACGGAAGCAGCAACATGGTGAACAACCACTACCATCAACGTGATGATGTGATTGTAAGAGGTGTAAAACTGTCAAGCTGCATGTGGCTGATATTGAAAATGTTTGGCGCATTTGGTGCCTGGCGCTGGTGCGTCTCAAGGGGCGGCAGCAAAACAGCCCTGTAGATCCCACCGCACCGCGCGGGGGCGGCGCCAGCAGCCCTGTTTTCCTGCCGGTAGTTTCTTTTTTGATAATTAGGATTCATGCTGCCTGCCAGCAAGTGGTTTACCTTTTTGATAATTGGGCCTGTCGCAACGTGGAAGTGTTTTTTTCTTTCTTCAATTAGCTAATATTCTTGCAGCACAGCCTATTTGGTGCACCAGCTCAACATGCACCACGGAAGGATGAAGAAAAGTTTCAATAATAGTACCAAAGGGCCGAAGGTCTTATTTGGGCACGTTCGCGTTTGTCAGTGGGCCTCATCCTGGCGAATTTTCGGACACAACCTTGGCTAGGCACTGATTTTGTGCGTTGCGTACCGAGATGACGATCCTTGCCGATTTGGCATATATGAGTGTCCCCAATTGCTTGACACCAATTGAAGCGGAGCCTGTTTCTCTATGGTTCAGGAGGATTATAGTGGACAAGCGTCGGAGAACAGAACTACACAACGATGTACCATGTGTCAAATTGAGTGCAGCCTTAAACAACACGCCATACTAGCAACCCCAATGGGTGGATAGACAAGAGAACTACGAGGTACCTGTGGTACCGCTTGATGAGGTACCTATGGTATCGGGAGAGAGTGTGCTCCTTGCATCTCATTCCACCACTATGGTAGGACCTAGCATTGACCCGACATCACAAGCCTCTGTTGGGTCTTTTCCTCACCCAATGGAGCGCCACAACGGACAAATTTGAAATGTACCGCATAGGAACGGTTTGTGATGCGGAAGGTGGGCGATACTCCAATTGTGGCTCAATGCTTTATCCCCACTACTTTTTTCTAGGGGATGGGGTGCATGAGGCGGTTGGGCCGAAGTAGACCACAACCCATTGGGAGGCCCCTGTGCGTGCACATTGCTTAACTTGGCTTTTTTTGCATATTTCAATGTCGCTTGGCTGCGTACAGTGTGGGTTGGGGGGGGGGGGTGGCCATGCTCAGGGACGGACATTATGGAGGTGAGGGGTGGCGGGAAATAAACAAATTCTTCCCTTGGCGCACAACAATTTGCAAATGTCGCGCATCGACGCGAAGGTGTTGATCTAGTACCTGCAGCAGATATTTTAATGTGGTTTCTAGCATTGATCTAATCAGGCCTTCTAGCTTTGATTGAGCGAGCACGATCGTTTGCTAGAGATTCACAAGAATACCCCTACAACAAATGGCTAGAACACCGCTCGAACACCTAACACTACTTGTCGAAGCAGCTGCAGTCCAGGCAAAGGCCGCAATACTGAGTTCCGGGCGGCGTCCAGCCCCAACATCCCCCCCCCCCCCAACCCCAGCAGCACCAGCTACATCCACAACTCCAAGGCGACAAACGAGGCGTGTTGCCACCACAAACCCCACTTCTTCAACGAGCTCCCCTGCTACCGCCTCCCCTTCGCCCCAATGCCCCAACACTCGCCCGCAAGTCTGCGCCAGCCCCGAAGGAGCACGAGGAGGTGGACAAGATGGTGGAGATGTGGCAGGGTGGGTGGGGGGGGCAGAGAGGAGCAGGAGAACTTTGAGGACTTGGAGGCCAGCCTCATTAGGTTCGGCAACGCCTTGAGGGCCCATAGGGCACCAAAAGGTAGGGCGGAGAAGAAGGTGGAGGATTGGGAGGCGAAGGTGGTGGACCTATGGGCGAGGGGCGAAACGGAAAGGGTGGCCTCGGGCGAGGGCTTGTTGGCATTGGCGAGGGAAAAGGTGGCGGATAATGAAATTGAAGCAATGGAGGAATTTGGCAAGAGCTGATGAGAGTGGATGGTGTGGTTCCCTCATCATCGGAAGACCCACCGCCTGCAATAAGACGGGCGTTGTCAATTGCCAATGCATGTGCCGCGTAAGTGTTGAGAGATATGTCCTACAATGTACGATGAATATCAACGTGTACGGATGTTTGTCCCTTAACACACACGTCACCAACCTCAGCGTCAAGAGGGTCACGCCGCTTGTGCGCCATTTGTGTACGTTTCATGCTACTTTTGTGCGCGGACCTTGACGCCTGTGGGCTTCAAGCAGCGCAAGTGCCTGCCTGCCTGTCGGCAGGCGCACATCAGGTTGCTGGTTGACAGCCAAAGTGGCCAGCGCCCCCAAGATAATGGCGAGGGAATATCGCCAAAAGAGCAACAAGAAAAAGGCCGCAGAGTGAAACGAGGTGCTCTTGATGGCGGTCCTCCCCCTCTTTGTGGCCAACAAGAAACCGGCCTAGTTGGTCCACAACAGCCGAACAATTATGCTTGAGCCATATGTTCGCCATTTGAAGACCGGTGGTCCAAGAGTGCTGGATGAAATGGCAGGAGCTTCGAGAGGCAAGCCGGCCAAGCTGTCGGGGACCAACGGCAATTTTCGGGCCAAATTCTCGCGCTGGTGTGCCGGTGGCTCTTCGCGTGCCGGGTACTCCCATAGGGCAAGGTCAACCATTGGTACTCTCGCATTTACAGTCCAAGAAAGAGAAGATCAAGACCTAGATGTCGCAAATCCGGATGACGCTTGGAATGCAGATGGAGAGCAATACAATGAGGAAGAAAGAGTATCTGATAGTGCTGATTTAGAAGGTTTCTTGGTGTGTTTCCCAGAAGTCTCGCCATTGTGGCTGCAAGTTCTGCGAACTAAGTTGTGTGTTTCTAACCAACCGGAACATTTAGATGTATGGGCCCTCAAACAAACTACTTCACCCGAGATCACAAGCCTCTTTTGGGTCTTTTCCTCACCCAATGGAGCGCCACGGCAGTCAAATTTGAAATGCACCGCATAGGAACGGTTTGTGATGCGGAAGGTGGGCAATACTCCAATTGTGGCTCAATGCTTTATCCCCACTACTTCCTCTCCACTGCGTCAGATGGTTGGGCCAAAACCATGGTCTCCATCGGTTATGCTCTATATTATACGGTTCATTGAAATACAACACTTCGAATGCGAGGCATTGGCGCAGAGGTTAAGTCTGTCCTAGCCACTTGCTTGTATGCGGGCTGCTTCACTGTAAGGAAGCATTGCCATGGGGATTGGCTAGAGAATAAAGACGTCACACTTTTGAACGGAAGCAGCAACATGGTGAACAACCACTACCATCAACGTGATGATGTGATTGTAAGAGGTGTAAAACTGTCAAGCTGCATGTGGCTGATATTGAAAATGTTTGGCGCATTTGGTGCCTGGCGCTGGTGCGTCTCAAGGGGCGGCAGCAAAACAGCCCTGTAGATCCCACTGCACCGCGCGGGGGCGGCGCCAGCAGCCTTGTTTTCCTGCCGGTAGTTTCTTTTTTGACAATTAGGATTCATGCTGCCTGCCAGCAAGTGGTTTACCCTTTTGATAATTGGGCCTGTCGCAACGTGGAAGTGTTTTTTTCTTTCTTCAATTAGCTAATATTCTTGCAGCACAGCCTATTTGGTGCACCAGCTCAACATGCACCACGGAAGAATGAAGAAAAGTTTCAATAATAGTACCAAAGGGCTGAAGGTCTTATTTGGGCACGTTCGCGTTTGTCAGTGGGCCTCATCCTGGCGAATTTTCGGACACAACCTTGGCTAGGCACTGATTTTGTGCGTTGCGTACCGAGATGACGATCCTTGCCGATTTGGCATATATGAGTGTCCCCAATTGCTTGACACCAATTGAAGCGGAGCCTGTTTCTCTATGGTTCAGGAGGATTATAGTGGACAAGCGTCGGAGAACAGAACTACACAACGATGTACCATGTGTCAAATTGAGTGCAGCCTTAAACAACACGCCATACTAGCAACCCCAATGGGTGGATAGACAAGAGAACTACGAGGTACCTGTGGTACCGCTTGATGAGGTACCTATGGTATCGGGAGAGAGTGTGCTCCTTGCATCTCATTCCACCACTATGGTAGGACCTAGCATTGACCCGACATCACAAGCCTCTGTTGGGTCTTTTCCTCACCCAATGGAGCGCCACAACGGACAAATTTGAAATGTACCGCATAGGAACGGTTTGTGATGCGGAAGGTGGGCGATACTCCAATTGTGGCTCAATGCTTTATCCCCACTACTTTTTTCTAGGGGATGGGGTGCATGAGGCGGTTGGGCCGAAGTAGACCACAACCCATTGGGAGGCCCCTGTGCGTGCACATTGCTTAACTTGGCTTTTTTTGCATATTTCAATGTCGCTTGGCTGCGTACAGTGTGGGTTGGGGGGGGGGGGGGTGGCCATGCTCAGGGACGGACATTATGGAGGTGAGGGGTGGCGGGAAATAAACAAATTCTTCCCTTGGCGCACAACAATTTGCAAATGTCGCGCATCGACGCGAAGGTGTTGATCTAGTACCTGCAGCAGATATTTTAATGTGGGTTCTAGCATTGATCTAATCAGGCCTTCTAGCTTTGATTGAGCGAGCACGATCGTTTGCTAGAGATTCACAAGAATACCCCTACAACAAATGGCTAGAACACCGCTCGAACACCTAACACTACTTGTCGAAGCAGCTGCAGTCCAGGCAAAGGCCGCAATACTGAGTTCCGGGCGGCGTCCAGCCCCAACATCCCCCCCCCCCACAACCCCAGCAGCACCAGCTACATCCACAACTCCAAGGCGACAAACGAGGCGTGTTGCCACCACAAACCCCACTTCTTCAACGAGCTCCCCTGCTACCGCCTCCCCTTCGCCCCAATGCCCCAACACTCGCCCGCAAGTCTGCGCCAGCCCCGAAGGAGCACGAGGAGGTGGACAAGATGGTGGAGGTGTGGCAGGGTGGGTGGGGGGGGCAGAGAGGAGCAGGAGAACTTTGAGGACTTGGAGGCCAGCCTCATTAGGTTCGGCAACGCCTTGAGGGCCCATAGGGCACCAAAAGGTAGGGCGGAGAAGAAGGTGGAGGATTGGGAGGCGAAGGGGGTGGACCTATGGGCGAGGGGCGAAACGGAAAGGGTGGCCTCGGGCGAGGGCTTGTTGGCATTGGCGAGGGAAAAGGTGGCAGATAATGAAATTGAAGCAATGGAGGAATTTGGCAAGAGCTGATGAGAGTGGATGGTGTGGTTCCCTCATCATCGGAAGACCCACCGCCTGCAATAAGACGGGCGTTGTCAATTGCCAATGCATGTGCCGCGTAAGTGTTGAGAGATATGTCCTACAATGTACGATGAATATCAACGTGTACGGATGTTTGTCCCTTAACACACACGTCACCAACCTCAGCACCAAGAGGGTCACGCCGCTTGTGCGCCATTTGTGTACGTTTCATGCTACTTTTGTGCGCGGACCTTGACGCCTGTGGGCTTCAAGCAGCGCAAGTGCCTGCCTGCCTGTCGGCAGGCGCACATCAGGTTGCTGGTTGACAGCCAAAGTGGCCAGCGCCCCCAAGATAATGGCGAGGGAATATCGCCAAAAGAGCAACAAGAAAAAGGCCGCAGAGTGAAACGAGGTGCTCTTGATGGCGGTCCTCCCCCTCTTTGTGGCCAACAAGAAACCGGCCTAGTTGGTCCACAACAGCCGAACAATTATGCTTGAGCCATATGTTCGCCATTTGAAGACCGGTGGTCCAAGAGTGCTGGATGAAATGGCAGGAGCTTCGAGAGGCAAGCCGGCCGAGCTGTCGGGGACCAACGGCAATTTTCGGGCCAAATTCTCGCGCTGGTGTGCCGGTGGCTCTTCGCGTGCCGGGTACTCCCATAGGGCAAGGTCAACCATTGGTACTCTCGCATTTACAGTCCAAGAAAGAGAAGATCAAGACCTAGATGTCGCAAATCCGGATGACGCTTGGAATGCAGATGGAGAGCAATACAATGAGGAAGAAAGAGTATCTGATAGTGCTGATTTAGAAGGTTTCTTGGTGTGTTTCCCAGAAGTCTCGCCATTGTGGCTGCAAGTTCTGCGAACTAAGTTGTGTGTTTCTAACCAACCGGAACATTTAGATGTATGGGCCCTCAAACAAACTACTTCACCCGAGATCACAAGCCTCTTTTGGGTCTTTTCCTCACCCAATGGAGCGCCACGGCAGTCAAATTTGAAATGCACCGCATAGGAACGGTTTGTGATGCGGAAGGTGGGCGATACTCCAATTGTGGCTCAATGCTTTATCCCCACTACTTCCTCTCCACTGCGTCAGATGGTTGGGCCAAAACCATGGTCTCCATCGGTTATGCTCTATATTATACGGTTCATTGAAATACAACACTTCGAATGCGAGGCATTGGCGCAGAGGTTAAGTCTGTCCTAGCCACTTGCTTGTATGCGGGCTGCTTCACTGTAAGGAAGCATTGCCATGGGGATTGGCTAGAGAATAAAGACGTCACACTTTTGAACGGAAGCAGCAACATGGTGAACAACCACTACCATCAACGTGATGTTGTGATTGTAAGAGGTGTAAAACTGTCAAGCTGCATGTGGCTGATATTGAAAATGTTTGGCGCATTTTATTCCTGGCGCTGGTGCGTCTCAAGGGGCGGCAGCAAAACAGCCCTGTAGATCCCACTGCACCGCGCGGGGGCGGCGCCAGCAGCCTTGTTGACCTGCCGGTAGTTTCTTTTTTGACAATTAGGATTCATGCTGCCTGCCAGCAAGTGGTTTACCCTTTTGATAATTGGGCCTGTCGCAACGTGGAAGTGTTTTTTTCTTTCTTCAATTAGCTAATATTCTTGCAGCACAGCCTATTTGGTGCACCAGCTCAACATGCACCACGGAAGAATGAAGAAAAGTTTCAATAATAGTACCAAAGGGCTGAAGGTCTTATTTGGGCACGTTCGCGTTTGTCAGTGGGCCTCATCCTGGCGGATTTTCGGACACAACCTTGGCTAGGCACTGATTTTGTGCGTTGCGTACCGAGATGACGATCCTTGCCGATTTGGCATATATGAGTGTCCCCAATTGCTTGACACCAATTGAAGCGGAGCCTGTTTCTCTATGGTTCAGGAGGATTATAGTGGACAAGCGTCGGAGAACAGAACTACACAACGATGTACCATGTGTCAAATTGAGTGCAGCCTTAAACAACACGCCATACTAGCAACCCCAATGGGTGGATAGACAAGAGAACTACGAGGTACCTGTGGTACCGCTTGATGAGGTACCTATGGTATCGGGAGAGAGTGTGCTCCTTGCATCTCATTCCACCACTATGGTAGGACCTAGCATTGACCCGACATCACAAGCCTCTGTTGGGTCTTTTCCTCACCCAATGGAGCGCCACAACGGACAAATTTGAAATGTACCGCATAGGAACGGTTTGTGATGCGGAAGGTGGGCGATACTCCAATTGTGGCTCAATGCTTTATCCCCACTATTATCTCTCCACTGCGTCAGATGGTTGGGCCAAAGCCAATATTGTGCGGGCCGGCGTCAGCCTCCATTTCGTGTTGTGTGGTGTGATGCAGCCTTTGTGTTGCACCCCAATGCCCGGCTTGTGGTGGCACGGGCCTGCTGAGGCAGCTGGAAGTGTGGCCATGCCGCCTATAAACAGCTTGTCTTGGTGATGGCGGCGGAGTTCAACAATCTGCAAATGCCGCCCCGGCTCTGGGACAGCCTTGTGCGCATAACCCTCAGCTAGCTAGCATCTCCAACCCTTCGCCGATACCTCCGTGCGAAAATACCTTCCTTCTCTTTCGTGCCGGAACAAGCGGTGTTTGTCTACTTGGATACTGCGACGCCGTTGACGGTTGCCATGGCTGACCGGTGTCAGGTGAAGTTTAGCGATAGCAGCGTGACCAAGGCTCTTCCAATGGACCGCAGGCATGGGTGTGAACCGCCGGTCAACTCAACATGAAAGTTGACTTGGAATGAGGCATGTCGATCGCCACTGTCAACCCACACCCGCCGCCTGCACTGCACACCACCGTTTGACGCACCAGCATACGTACCAACTGCTAGGGCTAGAGTGCGATTACTGGCGGGGGACATCAACAAGTCACTTGGTGCGCACAACGGCGGCTAGCTCACACCAAGGGGCCACGGGAAGGTTTCTTCAGCAGCTAATCCACCGTTGATGCTGCCAGCGTCAGCTCAATCCGAGTCACATTCCACCGCTAAACACTCCTTGTGGCTCCTCCTCCAAGTGCTAAATAAGTGCAAAGCAGACGACTACAACATTTCTGAATTTGTCCCCGTGCAGAGCACTGGGGACCCCCGATACGGCACGGGTTAGGTAGCCACGGTGCCCACATGTGGGCCATTTCTGATTTTGTTCCCGTGCAGAGCATTGGGGACTCCCGAGATGGCAGGGGTTTGGTAGCCAGTGTGCCCACATGTGGGCCATTTCTGATTTCGTCCCTGTGCAGAGCATTGGGGACCCCCGAGACGGCAGGGGTGAGGTAGCCACTGTGCCCACATGTGGGCCATTTCTGATTTTGTCCCCGTGCAGAGCATTGGGGACCCCCGAGACGGCAAGGGCTAGGTAGCCAGTGTGCCCACATGTGGGCCACTTCTGATTTTGTCCCAGTGCAGAGCATTGGGGACCCCCGAGACGCGCGGGGTTTAGGTAGCCACTGAGCCAACATGTGGGCCATTTCTGATTTCGTCCCCGTGCAGAGCATTGGGGACCCCCGAGACGGCAGGGGTTTGGTAGCCAGTGTGCCCACATGTGGGCAATCTCTGATTTTGTTGCCGTGCAGACCATAGGCGACCCCCGAGACGGCGGGGGTTAGGTAGCCACTGTGCCCACATGTGGGCCATTTCTGATTTTGTCCCCTTGCAGAGCATCGGGGACCCCCGACACGGCAGGGGTTAGGTAGCCACTGTGCCCACATGTGGGCCATTTGTGATTTTGTCCCTGTGCAGAGCATTGGGGACCCCCGAGACGGCAAGGGTTAGGTAGCCACTGTGCCCACATGTGGGCCATTTCTGATTTTGTCCCCGTGCGAAGCACTGGGGACCCCCGAGACGGCACATCATTTCAGGCTGATCTTTGAAGAAAAAGCCATGGTCCAAATCAAAGATTGATGGTGTTTGGATCATTGGCACCTAGAGAAAATCAAAGGGGATGGTCGCGTTGTGCTGCTACCAGCCAACAGCATGTGCTCCACAAAAAATGCGGGAGGGAGTGGGTGGGTGTGCACATAGGCAAGTGCAAAGCATTTCAGGCTAATCTTTGAAGGAAAAGCCATGGTCTTGTTCAAAGATTTATGGTGTTTGGATCATGAGCAACTAGAAAAAATATAAGGGGATGGTCCCGTTGTGTGCCGCTACCAGCCAACAGTATGTGCGCCATAAGAAATGTGGGAGGGGAGGTGGGAGGGCATACACATAGGCAAGTGCAGAGCATTTCATGCTGATCCTTGAAGGAAAAGCCATGGTCCTATTCAAAGATTGATAATGTTTGGATCATTGGCAACTAGAAAAAATCAAAGGGAATGGTCGCGTTGTGCGGCTACAAGCCACTAGCACCTTCGGCGCGGCCGAGGCATCCACTTTAGTAGGCAGCCACTTCGGACTCTATCCCCTTGTTTGGTGACCCCCGAGCAAGCTGGGTTTACATAGCACGTCCGCCCTCTTGTGGGGCACCCTCTGGTCAGGGTGGAGGCAGCGGCTTTCAATTTTGTCCCCTTGTTTTTGGACCCCTGAGAATGCAGGGTTCACGTAGGACTTCCGCCCTTTTGTGGGCCCCAGAGAAGGCAACGTTGAAGCAGCCACTTTTGATTTTGTCCCCTTGCTTGGGGACCC
The DNA here is from genome assembly GCA_964036045.1 of Eutreptiella sp. 'Long Island Sound 2002'. Lineage (NCBI taxonomy): Eukaryota > Euglenozoa > Euglenophyceae > Eutreptiales > Eutreptiaceae > Eutreptiella > Eutreptiella sp. 'Long Island Sound 2002'. The sequence goes on along the minus strand of OZ038383.1, from coordinate 2,110,866 downwards.
CCGAGAATGCAGGGGTTATGTAGCAATTCCTCCCACTCGTGGGCCCCGAGAAGGTAGGCGTGAGGCAGCCACTTTTGATTTTGTCACCTTGTTTGGGGACCACTGAGAATGCACGGGATGCGTAGTACTTCCGCCCTCTTGTGGGCCCCCAAGAAGATAGGGGTGAGGGAGCCACTTTTGCTTTCACGTAGCCAATCTAGCCACTTTTGGGGACCTTTCGACCGTGTCCCCCGCTCTCAAGCGATGGAGACCCCCCAGCGGCAGTGGTTATATAGCCCATCTGCCCACTTGTGGGCCACTTCTGATTTTGTCCCCCGATCTCAGGCGTTCACCCCCCTCCCTGACACACTCTCATTCCCCAAATCCTTGGTTGGAAATGGTTTTCGCAGCATGTAGTAGAAGGGTGGGTGGGGCGAGCCCTTGGTACATGTATGAAAAGTAGTATTGTTCATAAGTCATGGTTCATATATGAACCATGAATTATGAACAGCTTTTATGAACGCTTCTTTGTCCACGTGTTTTTGTTATGTCTTACCCTCCCTCCGTCTTCACGGAGCTGAACATGATGCTTGTTCGGCTCAGTGGTGCCACCAGTCTTCGGTTGACCCAATGGATGTCATTGCCCCCCCTCATGCGGGCGCGTTTTACGGAGGCAGTGGACCACGCTCCCCTCCCAGTGGTCCAAAAAACCAAGGTGCAGGCCATCCGTACGTATGCGGAGGCCCTCTTTCCCGCACCCCATCTGATGGGGCTCCTTTTGGAGTTGGGTGCACCCCGGTGCGGCTTCCGGGTGTTGTCTGAGTACATCACCCGCCGGGGCGACGCCCTCACCGCCCGCACGGGAGTGCCCTTCCCACGGCCCATCCCCACACGGGAACAATTTGACGCAACGTGGAAGTCATTGACCGCTCCGCTTGCGTTGTCCCCCCCCCCCGGTAGAATGTGCCGATCCCCCATCGTCGGGTCGCTGCTGGCCCCAGCAGTCCTGGGCACAATACGTGCAATCCCGGCCGGCACTGTGCCAGTCTATTGACTGGACCGGCCCCCTCACCTTTGTGGTGCGGGGTGACGGGTATCCTTGCGCCAGTGGCAGTTGGTCGCAGCTATTGGTGGGGCTATTGAACCATGGGGCAAAGGCACGCACACCCGCCTTCCTATGGGTCATCGGCATGGCCGTCACGGGGGATGAGGATATGGTTGCCCTGGGCCAAATTTGGGCTCAGGTGCTACAGGTTTGTAGTCTGCATTTTTCGTGTGCATAAGTTGTTCATAATTCGCGCGTTCATAATTCCAGGACCGCCGTCATGAAACGCCCTGCTGCCCATTTATGAATTATGAACGCGTTTTATTAACACGAATTATGAACACGCGGAAGCCCCTGGCGCGAAAGCCCCTGTCCCCGATCCCCGAACCAATTGGGGCTGGGGATTTGACGCAGGCCAAAGTTTTTTCGCGGCCAGGGGGGCGCTTGATGCGGAGCTCCCATTGGGAGCTGTTGTTCCTCCACTGGGCGGAACGGGGGTGGGTGAAGTTGCAGCGCACCGGGCGCAAGTTGGAGTGCATCCCCCAGTGGGAATCCATTTTGGGGGGTGTGTATGACCCGGGGCAAGAGGCCTCGTACGAGGGGGCCGTGGAGGGCCTCACCATCACCTGCCCCATCAATCCCCTTGCCTGGGCAGCCCCGGCCAGCAGCAGCACAACAGGCCCCAACAGCGCCCCCCCGGGCACCCCTCCCAGCGCAGCGGCGAACGTGCGGACCGCCTTGGGCGCCATGGGGACCATCGGACCGAAGCCGAATGTCGAGGTATGTGCGTTCATAATTCGTTCATAATTCGTTCATAATTGGGTGTTCATAATTCAGCGACCCTGCACTGCCCGTTTATGAACCACGAACGCAATTTATGAACGCGTTTTATGAACGCATTTATGAATGGCACTGTCGCAGGTCGTGGGCGCGGAAGTGAACCCGGCGGACGTCGCGGGGGTCCGCATCCGGTACAAGTTGGGCACCGCGGAGTTCAGCATCGCCCTGTCCGCCCTGTACCAGCTGCTGCTGCTCAACCCCCAACGTGGGTGCGCCATCCTGTCCAGGCTGCGGGAGTGGGGGCGCTCCTGCCGCCTCACGGACACGTGGGCGGCGAATACCCCTTGCTGGGCGGCCCGGAGTTGGGGTGGGAGGGGAGTTCGGACGAGGACATCCCGATGTCCAGTTGTGGGTTGAACCCCCCCACCCCGGGCAGCCCCCGCAGCGCCTCCCCAGCAAAGCCCGCCCCCGCCGACAAACCCAAACCCCCTGCCATGCCCTCCCCCAAACCCACGCAACCCAAAAAGACTCCCCCACCGAAGCGCAAGTCCTTCGAATCAGGCAGCAGCTCGTGGTCGGACGAGGCACAACCCCGTCCCCATGGGAAGGGGAAGGCAAAGCAGCTGCAGCAGCAAAAGCGGCGCGAGGAACCCCCCTCTTTGGAGGGGGATGAGTCCCCTGACCCCCTGCTTGGTGAGTAGGTGTATGTGCCCTACACCGATGGTGTCTACCCAGGGGTTGTGACCTCGGTTGTGGGGGGAGAGTCTGGGTGGAACACCGGGGAAAAGGAGACATTTCGGGTTGAGAGGCATGTGTTGTATGCCTCTCATGCTGCATCGGTGACCCGTTGGGAGCAGCAGAAGGCTGCACCTGCAGGTAAGAAGGCCGCCAAGGCCAAAAAGAAGCCTAACCCCAGACCGGACGCTGACCCACCGGCTGAGCCGGCCCCCAAGCCAGCCAAACTTGAACCCAAGCCTGGGGCTAAGCAGGCCCCTCAGCCCGAGCCCAAAGCTGCCCCTCAGGCCGCCCCCATGGAGATGGATGCCCCAGCGCACCCCTCGGCCAAACCCGCAGCCCAACCACCTGCCCAAACCCATGCCCAGGCCCCGGATGGGGGCGAAACCCAGGCCACGGCCCCCCTTTGGGAGGACCCGACAGGCCCCAGCCCCGAGGTGAAGGGCGGCATGAACCAGCAAGGACAAGCAAGGACAAGCAAGTACAAGAAAGATTGAAGCCTGAGCGATTTTTGTGTGCCTTTGCAACTGTTCATAAAACGCGTTCATAAAACGCGTTCATAAAACGCGTTCATAAAACGCTCGGCCCGTTCATAAAACGAGAACTGAGTTATGAACTTAATTATGAACCGAATCATGAACAGGCGAGGAGGTTTTCATAACTTTCAAAAACGGGTAAAAATGGCAATTTTTCGAAAAAACCCCCGGCGGACAAAAAAAAACTCACCCCAAGGGTGTCGACCCAACCCCCCCAAATTTGAACGAACATGGCCCATGGGTACCCTAGCAAGGGCAAAATCCGTTCATATTTCTTAAAACCATTTATGATGAACAAAACTACCTTTCATACAGGTGCCAAGGGAGGGGGGTCTAGGTGAACCCAACCAACCCCTTTGACTTTTACCAGCCAGGGGGCAGGGGTCATCCACACAACATTAATGGTTGCTTGGCAATATTTTTTGTGAGATCTGTGCATCCACGTAGATCCTCCTACTCTTTATCTGCCAGTCTCAGGATGACCCATGGTAGGGCGGAGAAGAACCACTCCTACACGACACCTATTTGTCTGTGAAGGACTTGCAGGGCAAGACACATATCATTTCCTTCGCCCCTCCTTTCGTCACGGTTGGAAACATCAAAAAACATATTGAAGAAGTGACTCGGATTCCCATTGATCAACAACGACTCGTTTTCAATGGGCGCCAGGTTGATGATACCTTCAACATGCTGCCACATGTAACCATGCACCTACTTCTCCGATGGCGTGGAGGTGTCAAGAACGCAGAGGGCAAAAAAGTGCGGTTCACTGACCCTAAGCCATCATCATGGCAAGATGATGCTTGCCGCTTTAGTGCCCAACAAGCTCAGGCTGGTGCCGAAGACCTTTTTGCGGCAACATCCGCATTTCCACAAAAGACAACAAAACCCTCCTCGGACGGCCTTTTTCCCTCGAAGCCAAAACCAAGGACTGGTCATTGCTTCTCAAACGAAACACTTGGGGAAAGGATGGACGTTCAAAAACCCCCTACCGTGAGCCAACATTCGGACGATGCTAAGATGGAGGATGGTGATCCGATAAGTGGGAGTAACACGGAGGACAATGGTTCTATCCCCTTTGATTTGGAAGATTATTCTCAAGTCATGGCCAACTTATGTGGTGAGGACGGCGACGCGGCGTACCAGTGGACCTTGGATCAAAGGACATAATCATCACAAGGCGATGAAATCCAATGGGCGGAAAGTGAGTCTGACCCAGAGCCCGAAGAGCAATCCCAAACGGACTATGAAGCCCTGAAGACATGGACTCACAAACTTGATGTGGCAAGTGGACCTTGCAGCAAATGCGACCTTGACTGGGTGCTTTGTTCCCAAACCACGTGTGTAGGGACTGACCGCCAGCTCCTACCAAGATTGAGAACCCACCCCATGCTAGTGTGCGAGATAGCATTTGGAGAGCGTATCGTCACAGTGACCAACACGTTGTGCAGCGGCCACTGACCCATTGCGCCGCGGGATCCGTTGGTTGCACCTCCAAATAGAGGTAGGCGCCCGCGGCATCAGCGGCGGTGCTAGCCGTGTGGTGGTCCATAAACGCCCAAGTCTCCCCGAACCCACGGCGCACAGCGTGTGATCTCCCCTGGAGGGCTTGGTGCCGGAGCAATGGGACTGGCGGGGTCCGCCACATGCGTTGGCCCTCAAGCAAGACATAACTTAGATTGTGAGTCCTACCTACAGGTGCGAGCCATCGTACAAGCGTGGTGGTATGCCGAGCAAGACAATGCGAAGGCAACGCTACTGCGTGTCACCCAACCAAAGGTCCCAGGGCTAACCCTCGGGCGTAGACAAGGCGCGTCCTTCGCCCGAAGGCAGCCAAATTCGGACTCCTCAAGGAGCTTAGCTTGGACGGCGTTGAGTTACCAGAGATTCCCGAGAGCTTTGGAACGGAGCTCTTCCCGCAAGCCACCGACCTCCACTGTGGCTATACCACCCTGCCCGCGTACCGCTCACGCGCGGTGGAGGCAAGTGCGGATGCGTTGAACGAAGACAATTGCCCTAGCTCTGTGTGCTCATCGAACGATATTGCATTTATGGCGGACTCTTGTGCACCATTGAATCCTAAAGTTGCCACCAACCCGACCCATGTTGAAGTCGCTACCAACCAACAAGGTTCAAAAAGTATGCCCCAAGACAATCCTTCCGCCCATGGCAAATATTGAGTCAGACATGCAAGTCAACGGTAGTTCCAATCCTAGCCATGATTGCAAGACCCCTATCAACCCTCTTGTCCCAATTTCCACGAAAATTATCCCTCAAGATGACATTGCACACGATGGCGCCCTTCGTCGAAGAAGATCGCATGACTCGTCGCCATTCAGAGACCATGCTTTATCGCATGCGGTACCATCATCTTCTGCCAATGAAACAACATCTCTCAAATGTTGTGCCTCCCAAACATCCCCAATCGGGGATAGGGGGGAAGCATTTCGCGCCGCCGCACGGGTATGGAGGTAATTTGGAGTACGATCAAAAGTCATGCCGTGACTTGTGGGGTTGTACTTTTTCGAGGGATGAAGCATATCAATCGCTGAGTGAGAACAACAAGGAAGAAGCCAATCTTGTCTCTGCAGGCAAGAGGGGATGTATTTACCTACGCGTTTTTGACAAATGGATGGAATGTGCAACCAGCATTGTTATGTTGCCAAAGCCAAAGCAACGAAAGCTCACAGAATTTGCCTCCAATGTGTAGTGCAAGGAGTGGTCAATGATTTCCCCCCTTCTTTATTGGGAATGTTTGTTTACAATTCCTTCCTTTTTTGTTTGATTCTTTGTCCAAGGGCACTTCACACGTTGTTATTTATGCCCATCACTTGATGGTATCATGCTTCCTCCCTTTGCACGCATGTGTTATGTCTACATGCTTTGAACTATTTAGTGTGGAACCAAGTGTTTTCATGCAGCCTTACAACCCCTATGAAGATGAATTCTTCTAAATGGAAATGAGGTACAACAATATATAACAACATTGACATGGCTTTGGTTGTTGTGTTGCTTGGTGAGCTACTTTGTTGAGAAGCCTCCGGGAGGCCCTTTTTCTCCCAACTATCACGTTTTGTGTCCTATCTTGTCCACTATTGGTTTGTGCTTTATGGTGCCTTTTGGCAAGTGGCATCTTCTGAGGAGGAACTCACGTAAATGGAAATGAGGTACTAAGATGTATAGCAATATTGACGTGGCATACTTGGTGATATATAGTTGGGTATTTCAGCCACTGTGGCCAGAGCGCAAATGTGAATCCACTGTGTATGTTTTTGCGAACCGAGATAATATACGAACAATGAGATTGAGGAGGACGGCATTGTGGGCTCGGTACCTGATTTGCATCAAACCACCGGAACCCACAGTGGTTCGATGTAACACATGATGGCCCAAATGGAGCGATTGATTCTTGTTTTGTTAACACAAGTTGCATTTCCCATGAATTTTATCACCTTTCGGAATAGGGCAATTTCACGAGCAAGCCCATATCTTGTTGTTGCTATTTTGTTGAAGGCATTTAGTAGTGCTTGCCTCTTCCCCCATACAGGATGTCTTACATATGATGCCATTGGGTGCTCAATGTCGGAGATGCAAATGCAATTGCAATCAACATCAGTATCAGTATCCGTTTGGCCTTTTGGGGGAGCACTTGACGCGACACGCGTGTGTATGCGTGTGGTGTGGAGATTCAGCCTTCTAGCCCATCCCAGCACCCACAGTTCTTGGGGGCCCCTCGTCTCCGGATTTTGGGCCTCATCCGTGCTACTCTTGAGTAAGAAATGTGGTATGTTGCTATCCATTGAACATCCGTGCTAGATTGGGCAACATGAGGCCCCGTCATGTGTTGGTTGTTGTCTTGTGGGCTTTCCAGCTTTGCTGTGCTAGCAGACAAGTGGGAACTGGGCTTGGGTGAGTTTCCCGGCAGGTGTACGTAGTTCCCACACAGTGCAACAACTTGACCTGAGTTAGCCTTGGTTCATGACCAGCAGGCCGCCCTCAGCATGCAATTCACGCGCGCCTACCACAATAGCTTGGATACCTTGGCGCAGCAATCCCACCACTGGCAGTCCCTCTTGCGCCAGGCGGCGGTGTGGGCGACCTCCACAGTCTGGCACTACCAACAACACCGGCTGCGGGTAGAACTTTTTTCCGCAATGTGCTTGTTTTGGGCGTCCAAACATGCGGAGCGCATGGCGGAAATGCCTCCCCCAAGTGCCAATGCCAAACTAGGGCTAGAGCGCTAGGCACACGACCGCCACCGTGCACCACCCCAAACAGGAAACGGGATACCCCACGCGACCCAGACGACGTGATTACCCAAGGGTCTTACGGCCGTGGGGATGGCTTTAGTATGGCTCGTCTATTGCCCCTTTACTGCCACCATTGCATTAGGCACACACGACCCAGGACCTCCTCCCAGAAACCCGGATTCTGGGTACACACTTTCTGCCACTACTTTCTAGGTTTTGCCTTTGGCGTGGCGGTCACCTACCGCACTAGAGAGCAGTATGGTTTACGCATGTCTGCGGACTCTTGGTCTTTGCCACGTGCCCCGCCTTGCGGGGATCCAATGTCTCACTTTTTGGAGCCGCCGGTGGTTCCAGGAACTATCTTGGGTACCGTAGAGAATCTCCGGAGTTAGTCAAAGGTTTTTTTGCAGACAAATTGCTTGGTTTCTTTCTTTTTTTTTGTTGGCCCATTAGGTTTGCTGGTTGGCCACACTGCAAGGCATGTAAGAAAAAGATGGATGCGACACGGCAAGACCCAGGGGATGTCCAATTTTGAAGACGTGTGATCCATGTGGTAGTCACCTTTGTGGGACCAATCAAGGTGAAGATTACTAACGCCCAACCCTCAGTCACAAACAAAGGTTTGCGGCTTTGAAAATTTTGAGAGCTGATGTCATGCGCGGTGGTGCCTTTAGTGACTATTGTTGGGCACACCCTTGGGCATGTTTGCTACATGTGAATCAAATCATTGGTTGCCTGGACACTGTCAGCGGTGTGACACTTGGTAGAGTTGTCGTGGGTGCGCGGCAATTAGGCTTGCCGCGGGGTGGTGTGGAAGTCGTTCTGGTTGACAATGTTGAGTACCGTGCGAAGGCGTCGTAGGAGCATGTGGCAGCCTTATTCTGCAACGCACAATTGAGCACATTCTGGGCTCATTGTGCCAATAAGGATTGGAGCTGTGCGAAGTTGTGGAAGAATGCGGCTGAGTTCAAAGGATTGGCCGAGGTCAAGGGAGTTTCGGGTGTGGTATTGCACACAACCAACAGTCCCGACTTCCCAATTACCATTTTCCCGTGATTTTCGCGTGAATTTGCTGCATATTCACGTTTGCAATGGCGCTACAGATACAAGGGACACCCGCAATAGGACTAGGGCATTTTGTGGGACACTCTGGCATCCGCATTGAATGACAATTTTGCATCTCTAATAACCCTTTGGGCAGTGGATGTACAATCGCTTGATGGATTGCAACAAACCTACATGGTGGTTGTTTTTGGTGCACTAGCTTCTGATGTGAATATAATAACAAAGCTGTGCTAATGTGAAAGTCGTTATCAACACCACCAATGAACAATTATCAGAACACCCCCCCCCCCGATCTCATAGACACCCCCACCAACCACAAATACCACAGACACCATGGGCAAAATGTGCCAATGACTATTGTAAACATCGGCGAGCAGAATGGACGTGATTCAGCGCTGTGTTTGCGCAGGAGGTATGCCATGAATCAAAACAAACTTGCTCGGTATGTTTGGAAAAAACCTAGCTGGTTGGTTGACACCCCCTTTGTTCGGCCACCGAACCATAATGCCAATCTGAGATTGAGATGCGGAAGACAGTCTCTTGCATGAATCAGAATGTGACAGTCCCCTAATGTTGTTTCCTCTTCATATGGTGATGGGTTCAGTATAGGCATATATGTGATTTGCACCTCCTTTCACACTACCCCTGGCACACCGTGCCATGTTGGAGTGCGCAGCACTCTTCAATGAAACAAAGAATTCGTAGCCCCTGTTGCAGGAACTGATGCAGTTTCTCAACCGTGTACAAGGGGTAGGTGTCACCAAATTCTTAGCTCCACTGATTCATGAAAACTTTCAAGCATACTAAGCCTTTAGACCTGAGAGCCACCCGAACACGTGGCCTGGCAGCAAGCGAACCAGAAGTCTCCAAATGGCCTACAAATGGTGCTAGTAGATTGTAGTGGCGCGTCATGCTCTTGTTGGCTTGAGTTGGTTTCCCTACTTGCGCCTTACCCTGACCATGGAGTGGTTTTGAGACGTTCCACTGCTTGTTGACCCTTAATGCATAGATGTGCTCGGGTATTTCTATTTCGATGATCTACTTCTACTCATTGCAGAACTTTTGAGCTTGTGAGAATCCTCCGTAAGAGCGCCCCACAACACGTCTAATTGAGCTGAGTACTCTTGTCACCATGGGCAACATATGTAATTGCAAAAGCGCTTCGGCGATTTCACCACAAATCACCAACTTGACCTACACTGCAAAGAAGAACCGTCACTGAACAGTACTGCCTCGGTGCCGTATGATGCACATACTATAGAAGAGAATACCTTTGTACAGAACACTAACAAAACCTCAAGCAATCGAAAAATGAAATCGCACAAATTGCCAGAAGAAGAGGCCACCACCACATTCATTGCCCCCCCACACGGCCAAAAAACGGTGACTTGGGGTTGACACCATACAAATTTGGCAAAAAGAAAATGGACATAGCTTTGTTTCCTTGCCCTTTCATATGTATATTCTCCACCCCAAAGCTGGCCAAAACCTGAATTTTTGCCACACTAGAGGTACACACGGGACCCTGTACGCAAATGCAAGTTCATATCGTTAGGCCACACTATCTGCTTGCAAAGAAATTTTTGCCCCTCAGGTTGTGGATGAATCTTGAGCAGCAATTTAGATATGGCCATTACTCTAGTTATTTGTGCACTAGCATGGTAATGATGATGGTCGAACTGCGGCTGTAACCATTGTTATACGCGTCCCATAACAACGTCACTCGTCATGGAGCAGCCAAGTCATGAGAATATTGGTCTTTCATGCACAAATAAAGGTTGCCACGTGAAGACGAATCCCAACAAACCATTGCTACCAGTGTGCCAAAATCAGGATGGGAGGATACGTAGCTAGCTCGGCATCACCAGTAGGCAACATGTGTTGCCCGGACCCTAGGGCCAAGTCTACCAAGCTATGGATGATGGAAATTGGACTGCTCACTTCCCTAATCCCCTACCGCATTCTACTCTACTCCTCGGCCCATGGAGGAATGTGCCGGGTGACATGACCGGGTCACTAATCTTGGTGTTTGGATCCATGGACCGGCACTCCATGGTCAACAAACCATTTGAAAGTGGGGGAAACCCTCTGTACATGTACCCTTTGCGAACGGCCGGTAAGGGAACTTTTGAAAGGGGGTGAAAATCGCGCGAATATGAGTGCAGAAATGTAGGATTCTGGCTGCAAACGACTATTTTCATAGAGCTGGGATGGTAGCAATATTTTTAAGATTCTAACGAAATTAAAATCCGGGTGCTTACAAAAAGAAATGGCATGAAACAACCGAAAAAGGTTGGTTTTGATGCTGACACAATGCACAAAGAGTGCAGGCAAGATCGTGCACCCGGGTATACACAAACTCTATATAGAGCGCACAGAGGGGCGTACACCGCAGGTGCACAAGGCGTAGTACACAAAGATACACATCGTGTACATGGGGGCATGCACAAGGCGTAGGGACGTGCTCTTCAACCCGGATCGTGGCGGGGACGGTACCTCGGAACACCAAGTGGCGGAACGGTCGTCTACGACACCCCAAAGGGTTGGGTCTCGACACCATATGGCCTTGCGGGCCCCTACCGCCTGGTCCGTACCCCGAAGTGCGGTCCTGCTGGCCAGGTTTCCACCCCGCAATCCACTTAGTTGAGCTGCGGAGCGACTGCAACCCCATGTTACTATCATGCCATCTGGCTCGACTCCCACTCGCAGCACCAGCGGGCGCGCAAGTTTCAGGGCCCACAGCATTGTACCAGTTTTGCCCTCTTTGCCCTCCGCGTTGGCGAGCCGTTTCTTCGCCTCCTCGCCATTGATCACTTGCGCCTCGGTTATCGTGAATCCCTTCCTTAGCCGATGGAGGCCTCACGGCAAGGTTGGTAGTGTGCCCTACACATGCCAGATGCGGTGCCCTTCACGCCGTAGGTGACAAACCTTGAGCTTGCGTAGTAGCGCAGAGCTGCACGATGTTGCGCACGCAACGGAGCACGCTCCCATGAGTAGAATGAGCCCCTATTCACTGAGAGCCCGGTGGTGCCGGTCATCAGTGAAACCCACCTTTGGTAGTATGAAAACCTCCTGCTACCGGAGCCTCCGAGTAAGAACCAGAGGGCCATTTTCTTGAGGATAAGACAACCCTCAACAATGCCTACAACCTTGAGGATCATTTGACCATCCACTACAAACCCCAACACAGGGGTTTTGCCCCCATTGAATAGTGTCATGTGGCAATGAGGAGAAGGTGAAAATCAGTCACACCCCATGGATGCAACATTTGTCCCATAACCTTCAACAACGCTTGCCTACAATCCACGTCGCGATGTTACAATAGTGCAGCTTTGACGAGGGGTGGTGAGCCTCCCTGAGGGTTACTTGAGGAGACCCTCAACCTTGCCCATGAGGCTCCCTTAACCTGCCATTGTACGCCCCACCCACTACTCCTTGAAAGGCGTCATGCACTGCTTCACCAAACCAAAAGAGACTCCGAAAACAAACCGCACTATGCCTTACCAGACATTTGCGTTAGATATAACAATTTACTTTATGAGGAGGGGCGGGCACCAAAACATTTGCAAACATTGACATTCACTTACAAACCTCAGGCAGAATCTGGCCCCTTGCACATCACCATGAGCATCTTGTCGAGCATCTTCTCCAGAAGGCTCGTCCTTTTTCAAGACCTCAAAAATTTGTGGCTTGGGTTCTCCGTCCACCTCGACTGTCAACTGCGTGTGCTACCAGCGCTTGACCCAGACCCCAGAGCCCTTGGTTTGTTAACGTTGTTATCATTATTGCCATTATTGTCATTGATTGGTTTTCTTTTGCTATCACTTGGAGGTGCATGATCCTCAAGTGCGAAGAAGAGTCCAAAAAAAGAGGAAAGCCGAGAACATATCTTACCGATGATAAATGGGAAGTGTTCTGCATATTTAGGAAGATTCACTCTCATTGTTTTGTGGTAAACGGACTGGCCATTTAAGAGTTCGTTTTGTTCAAACAATGCTCCGGGCCCTAGTCAAAATGTGGCCCCAAGTGTGTTGCCCAATGACCCGATACCCCGGCCGAGAACCCTAGAAGAAACTCTTGGGATTTCAAGGGGGAATGCCAACGTGGCAACAAAATCGGAGGAAAGGGGTTGATTTTTTCACAATACAACAAAAGTGTATCGCCATTGTGAAGGACAAGTGTCTAATGGAAAGACAGTGGATTGACAAACGAACTATCGAGCACGTTTAATTGGAACGGACACCTACTGCCACGGACAGAGGATGCGCAGCACACTGCCAAGCGCCACAAACCCACACAGCCTACAAACCCCCCTCCCCCAACCTCCCGCACAACCGCTAACCCGCTTGCAACCCCAACGTGCCACGACGTGGACGATGACCCGGAATGTGCGTTGGATTTACAATCAAATTTAAACTTAAACCCGCGGCTGGACAACTTTTCTCATGCCCGGACTTAGGCGGGCACAATCATGCTCCCAAGCTCCATGACGGTGCATGGAATTGGCCGTAGGGGGGTGCCTTGGTTTGCCGACTATCCCAGTGGAAGACGACCCAGGGACATGCCTACTTTGTATGTATGGTTTGTGGTAAACAGCGGAGAGACCAGTAAGGGGAGCATCCCGGGTGAGCGGCTATGGGTTGGAATGTGATATAATTATAGAGAGGAGGGCATTTCTGAACTGGAATGCATCACGAGGGCAGTCCCAGGCCGTGGCGCAGTGCAAAGTACAACCAGCACCCTCCTTGTGTGGCCAAAAACATACCCCGTTTCCCCCCCGATTTTACTAGTGAGTGGTGGACCTTAATGGAGCTGCGCGGCTTGACAACATTTTGGTGTGGCAAAGCGAGTTCAGATGCCAATGCCCTCATCCTATGGACCTCACGAAGGTGATTGCTGCGGGCCTTGGAGGCCGTGGATGCATCCTAAAGGGGTCCTTTGGGTTGCCAACTATCATTGAAAACAACCATCCTGAATAGGACTAAAAAGTACGTAGTAGAACGGTGAAATTTGTACCAAAAAATTGTTTGTGAGCCACCCATTAGCTTGAGGTTTATGAACTTCTAGGGGAGACCTAGGCGGTCACACTCATGCTCTCGGGCTCCATGAAGGTGCATGGAATTTGCCGTGGGAAGGTACCCTTGGTTGCCGACTATCCCTGTGGAACACTACCCAGAAACATGCCTATTTTGTATGTATGGTTTGTGGTAAACAGCGGAGAGACCAGCAAGGGGAGCATCCCGGGTGAGCGACTATGGGTTGGAGTGTGATGTAGTGATAGAGAATAAGGTATTTGTGGAGTGGAATGCATCGGGAAGGCAATAAGAGGCCATGGCGCAGTGCAAAGTACAACCATTACCCTCCTTGCGTGGTGAAGGGGGGGGGGGTGGCAAAAGGCGACCGCATGCAGGTGGGATACTTCACTATGGTCCAGGAGAAGCGAAATAATAACGTGTGGTACTTGTACCCCCATCGACCTCCCCAGCGCGGTACCTTTACCGCCATGGACGTGCCCCACCGGGACAGTCACCTTGGCGGCCCGTAGCCTAGCTCCTATGTCCCATAACAACCAAAATTAGTAAACACGCTGTATTGTGAGGGCATTCGATGCATAGTGAGTCACTAACAACCGAAGGGCATGACGGCCTCTGCATGTGCATGGTAGGGCCTATGCAACAAGGCAATCCGCCGGCACTCAAGGACTTAGTGATCCACATTCACTTCGTTCATTGCATCTGTGCATTTGCCTTGTGTCTTGGGGCTATGGGTCTTCAAGGAATCCCCACCCTCGTGGACGTATAGAGGCTGGATAGGGGGTATATCCATGAGTATAGAGGCTGGATAGGGGGTATATCCATGAGTATAAAGGCTGGAGAGGGGGTATATCCATGGGTGTAGAGGATGGATAGGGGGTATATCTATGGATATAAAGGCTGGATAGAGGCTAATCCCATGAGTATAGAGGCTGGATAGAGGCTAATCCCATGGGTATAGAGGCTGGATAAGGGGTATATCCATGGGTATAGAGGCTGGATAAGGGGTATATCCATGGGTATAGAGGCTGATATGGGGTATATCCATGGGTATAGAGGCTGGATAGGGGATATATCCATGGGTATAGAGGCTGGATAAGGGGTATATCCATGAGTATAGAGGCTGATATGGAGGGGGGGGGGTGATATAGGGTTAATATGGGGGGGGGGGTTAAAAAATAGGGTTTTTGAAAAAAAAATTAATTTTTTTTTACCCCCTATTAATAGTTGCTTCGGCTTCTAAGTAAACTGCTCTTCTTCTACGCTGTGCATTATGTCAGCTGGAAAGAAACAGGTATTTAACGAGTATAGGCTCAGCAAATTCGTCGATACGATTACGAAAGCACTCTCGGTTCCTACCAGGGTGTTTTCCATGACAGTCGGCTTGCATGGGAATGCTACTACCTACCTTTGTAACATGGCCCAGATCGACTCGCGCCTTTTCGGTGCCGAGTTCTTGGCGTGGTGCGATAGTAGGAAGGAGAAGACTCCGAAGACGGATGGTCGTTCGGCGGTATCTTGCATGCGCTCGGGGGCGTTGTCTAACAACACGACGATCCGAGGGGTTTCTCCGTCTGGCTTCCGTGCTAAGTTTGACGAGCTTCTGGCCAGTGATGGCCAGGCTCCAATAGCTACTTTTAGCATAAGCAAGGGTGCCGTCGTGGTGAAGATCTTTCCACATTGAGACGATACCAGTTTCACAACTGGTATCGTGAAGATGATGGGAGAATGGAAGCCTCGGCCGAAGCCAGAAGCCTACGTGGATGCTCTCTTTGGGGAGGACCTGCTTGTTAGAATGGCCTGGGTGGACAAGGAGTCACCGAATCCTGAGGAGGAGTCGAAAGGCAAATCCAAGGGAGGACCTAGTGCATTCGCTCGGGGGCGTTTTCTAACAACACGACGATCCGAGGGGTTTCTCCGTCTGGCTTCCGTGCTAAGTTTGACGAGCTTGTGGCCAGTGATGTTCAGGCTCCGATAGCTACTATTAGCATAAGCAAGGGTGCCGTTGTGGTGAAGTTCTTTCCACATCGAGACGATACCAGTTTCACAACTGGTATCGTGAAGATGATGGGAGAATGGAAGCCTCGGCCGAAGCCCGAAGACTACGTGGATGCTCTCTTTGGGCAGGACCTGGCTGTTAGAATGGCCTGGGTGGACATGGAGTCACCGAATCCTGAGGAGGAGTCGAAAGGCAAATCCAAGGGAGGACCTAGTGCAAGCGCTCGGGGTGTCTGCTTTACTGAGTTACCCAGTCTGCAATGCTCTGCTTGACCACCCGACATGTCTGTTGTTATGAATCAGGTCCCGACACATCCCCTGACCCCAGCCCCAGCCCACTGCCCAGCCCTCAGGCAAGCCCAAGTCCCCGAGCAAGCCTCAGCCCACTGCCCAGCCCTGAGGCCAGCCTGAGCCCCCAGACAAGCGGCTTTTTCTAACAACACGACGATCCGAGGGGTTTCTCCGTCTGGCTTCCGTGCCAAGTTTGACGAGCTTCTCACCAGTGGTGGTCAGGCTCCGATAGCTACTATTAGCATAAGCAAGGGTGCCGTCGTGGTGAAGTTCTTTCCACATCGAGACGATACCAGTTTCACAACTGGTATCGTGGAGATGATGGGAGAATGGAAGCCTCGGCCGAAGCCCGAAGCCTACGTGGATGCTCTCTTTGGGCAGGACCTGCCTGTTAGAATGGCCTGGGTGGACAAGGAGTCACCGAATCCTGAGGAGGAGACCGGACGCTGACCCACCGGCTGAGCCGTCCCCCAAGCCAGCCAAACTTGAACCCAAGCCTGGGGCTAAGCAGGCCCCTCAGCCCGAGCCCAAAGCTGCCCCTCAGGCCGCCCCCATGGAGGTGGATGCCCCAGCGCACCCCTCGGCCAAACCCGCAGCCCAACCACCTGCCCAAACCCATGCCCAGGCCCCGGATGGGGGCGAAACCCAGGCCACGGCCCCCCTTTGGGAGGACCCGACAGGCCCCAGCCCCGAGGTGAAGGGCGGCATGAACCAGCAAGGACAAGCAAGGACAAGCAAGTACAAGAAAGATTGAAGCCTGAGCGATTTTTGTGTGCCTTTGCAACTGTTCATAAAACGCGTTCATAAAACGCGTTCATAAAACGCGTTCATAAAACGCTCGGCCCGTTCATAAAACGAGAACTGAGTTATGAACTTAATTATGAACCGAATCATGAACAGGCGAGGAGGTTTTCATAACTTTCAAAAACGGGTAAAAATGGCAATTTTTCGAAAAAACCCCCGGCGGACAAAAGAAAACTCACCCCAAGGGTGTCGACCCAACCCCCCCAATTTTGAACGAACATGGCCCATGGGTACCCTAGCAAGGGCAAAATCCGTTCATATTTCTTAAAACCATTTATGATGAACAAAACTACCTTTCATACGGGTGCCAAGGGAGGGGGGTCTAGGTGAACCCAACCAACCCCTTTGACTTTTACCAGCCAGGGGGCAGGGGTCATCCACACAACATTAATGGTTGCTTGGCAATATTTTGTGTGAGATCTGTGCATCCACGTAGATCCTCCTACTCTTTATCTGCCAGTCTCAGGATGACCCATGGTAGGGCGGAGAAGAACCACTCCTACACGACACCTATTTGTCTGTGAAGGACTTGCAGGGCAAGACACATATCATTTCTTTCGCCCCTCCTTTCGTCACGGTTGGAAACATCAAAAAACATATTGAAGAAGTGACTCGGATTCCCATTGATCAACAACGACTCGTTTTCAATGGGCGCCAGGTTGATGATACCTTCAACATGCTGCCACATGTAACCATGCACCTACTTCTCCGATGGCGTGGAGGTGTCAAGAACGCAGAGGGCAAAAAAGTGCGGTTCACTGACCCTAAGCCATCATCATGGCAAGATGATGCTTGCCGCTTTAGTGCCCAACAAGCTCAGGCTGGTGCCGAAGACCTTTTTGCGGCAACATCCGCATTTCCGCAAAAGACAACAAAACCCTCATCGGACGGCCTTTTTCCCTCGAAGCCAAAACCAAGGACTTGTCATTGCTTCTCAAACGAAACACTTGGGGAAAGGATGGACGTTCAAAAACCCCCTACCGTGAGCCAACATTCGGACGATGCTAAGATGGAGGATGGTGATCCGATAAGTGGGAGTAACACGGAGGACAATGGTTCTATCCCCTTTGATTTGGAGAATTATTCTCAAGTCATGGCCAACTTATGTGGTGAGGACGGCGAAGCGGCGTACCAGTGGACCTTGGATCAAAGGACATAATCATCACAAGGCGATGAAATCCAATGGGCGGAAAGTGAGTCTGACCCAGAGCCCGAAGAGCAATCCCAAACGGACTATGAAGCCCTGAAGACATGGACTCACAAACTTGATGTGGCAAGTGGACCTTGCAGCAAATGCGACCTTGACTGGGTGCTTTGTTCCCAAACCACGTGTGTAGGGACTGACCGCCAGCTCCTACCAAGATTGAGAACCCACCCCATGCTAGTGTGCGAGATAGCATTTGGAGAGCGTATCGTCACAGTGACCAACACGTTGTGCAGCGGCCACTGACCCATTGCGCCGCGGGATCCGTTGGTTGCACCTCCAAATAGAGGTAGGCGCCCGCGGCATCGGCGGCGGTGCTAGCCGTGTGGTGGTCCA
Organism: Eutreptiella sp. 'Long Island Sound 2002'; assembly: GCA_964036045.1. Classification (NCBI taxonomy): domain Eukaryota; phylum Euglenozoa; class Euglenophyceae; order Eutreptiales; family Eutreptiaceae; genus Eutreptiella; species Eutreptiella sp. 'Long Island Sound 2002'. The sequence continues at coordinate 2,092,810 of OZ038383.1, read as the reverse complement.
TAAACGCCCAAGTCTCCCCGAACCCACGGCGCACAGCGTGTGATCTCCCCTGGAGGGCTTGGTGCCGGAGCAATGGGACTGGCGGGGTCCGCCACATGCGTTGGCCCTCAAGCAAGACATAACTTAGATTGTGAGTCCTACCTACAGGTGCGAGCCATCGTACAAGCGTGGTGGTATGCCGAGCAAGACAATGCGAAGGCAACGCTACTGCCTGTCACCCAACCTAAGGTCCCAGGGCTAACCCTCGGGCGTAGACAAGGCGCGTCCTTCGCCTGAAGGCACCCAAATTCGGACTCCTCAAGGAGCTCAGCTTGGACGGCGTTGAGTTACCAGAGATTCCCGAGAGCTTTGGAGCGGAGCTCTTCCCGCAAGCCACCGAGCTCCACTGTGGCTATACCACCCTGCCCGCGTACCGCTCACGCGCGGTGGAGGCAAGTGCGGATGCGTTGAACGAAGACAATTGCCCTAGCTCTGTGTGCTCTTCGAACGATATTGCATTTATGGCGGACTCTTGTGCACCATTGAATCCTAAAGTTGCCACCAACCCGACCCATGTTGAAGTCGCTACCAACCAACAAGGTTCAAAAAGTATGCCCCAAGACAATCCTTCCGCCCATGGCAAATATTGATTCAGACATGCAAGTCAACGGTAGTTCCAATCCTAGCCATGATTGCAAGACCCCTATCAACCCTCTTGTCCCAATTTCCACTAAAATTATCCCTCAAGATGACATTGCACACGATGGCGCCCTTCGTCGAAGAAGATCGCATGACTCGTCGCCATTCAGAGACCATGCTTTATCACATGCGGTACCATCATCTTCCGCCAATGAAACAACATCTCTCAAATGTTGTGCCTCCCAAACATCCCCAATCGTGGGATAGGGGGGAAGCATTTCGCGCCGCCGCACGGGTATGGAGGTAATTTGGAGTACGATCAAAAGTCATGCCGTGACTTGTGGGGTTGTACTTTTTCGAGGGATGAAGCATATCAATCGCTGAGTGAGAACAACAAGGAAGAAGCCAATCTTGTCTCTGCAGGCAAGAGGGGATGTATTTACCTACGCGTTTTTGACAAATGGATGGAATGTGCAACCACCATTGTTATGTTGCCAAAGCCAAAGCAACGAAAGCTAACAGAATTTGCCTCCAATGTGTAGTGCAAGGAGTGGTCAATGATTTCCCCCCTTCTTTATTGGGAATGTTTGTTTACAATTCCTTCCTTTTTTGTTTGATTCTTTGTCCAAGGGCACTTCACACGTTGTTATTTATGCCCATCACTTGATGGTATCATGCTTCCTCCCTTTGCACGCATGTGTTATGTCTACATGCTTTGAACTATTTAGTGTGGAACCAAGTGTTTTCATGCAGCCTTACAACCCCTATGAAGATGAATTCTTCTAAATGGAAATGAGGTACAACAATATATAACAACATTGACATGGCTTTGGTTGTTGTGCTGCTTGGCGAGCTACTTTGTTGAGAAGCCTCCGGGAGGCCCTTTTTCTCCCAACTATCATGTTTTGTGTCCTATCTTGTCCACTATTGGTTTGTGCTTTATGGTGCCTTTTGGCAAGTGGCATCTTCTGAGGAGGAACTCACGTAAATGGAAATGAGGTACTAAGATGTATAGCAATATTGACATGGCATAGGTTGTTGTGCTGCTTGGTGATATATAGTTGGGTATTTCAGCCACTGTGGCCAGAGCGCAAATGTGAATCCACTGTGTATGCTTTTGCGAACCGAGATAATATACGAACAATGAGATTGAGGAGGACGGCATTGTGGGCTCGGTACCTGATTTGCATCAAACCACCGGAACCCACAGTGGTTCGATGTAACACATGATGGCCCAAATGGAGCGATTGATTTTTGTTTTGTTAACACAAGTTGCATTTCCCATGAATTTTATCACCTTTCGGAATAGGGCAATTTCACGAGCAAGCCCATATCTTGTTGTTGCTATTTTGTTGAAGGCATTTGGTAGTGCTTGCCTCTTCCCCCATACAGGATGTCTTACATATGATGCCATTGGGTGCTCAATGTCGGAGATGCAAATGCAATTGCAATCAACATCAGTATCAGTATCCGTTTGGCCTTTTGGGGGAGCACTTGACGCGGCACGCGTGTGTATGCGTGTGGTGTGGAGATTCAGCCTTCTAGCCCATCCCAGCACCCACAGTTCTTGGGGGCCCCTCGTCTCCGGATTTTGGGCCTCATCCGTGCTACTCTTGAGTAAGAAATGTGGTATGTTGCTATCCATTGAACATCCGTGCTAGATTGGGCAACATGAGGCCCCGTCATGTGTTGGTTGTTGTCTTGTGGGCTTTCCAGCTTTGCTGAGGTAGCAGACAAGTGGGAACTGGGCTTGGGTGAGTTTCCCGGCAGGTGTACGTAGTTCCCACACAGTGCAACAACTTGACCTGAGTTAGCCTTGGTTCATGACCAGCAGGCCGCCCTCAGCATGCAATTCACGCGCGCCTACCACAATAGCTTGGATACCTTGGCGCAGCAATCCCACCACTGGCAGTCCCTCTTGCGCCAGGCGGCGGTGTGGGCGACCTCCACAGTCCAGCACTACCAACAACACCGGCTGCGGGTAGTACTTTTTTCCGCAATGTGCTTGTTTTGGGCGTCCAAACATGCGGAGCGCATGGCGGAAATGCCTCCCCCAAGTGCCAATGCCAAACTAGGGCTAGAGCGCTAGGCACACGACCGCCACCGTGCACCACCCCAAACAGGAAACGGGATACCCCACGCGACCCAGACGACGTGATTACCCAAGGGTCTTACGGCCGTGGGGATGGCTTTAGTATGGCTCGCCTATTGCCCCTTTACTGCCACCATTGCATTAGGCACACACGACCCAGGACCTCCTCCCAGAAACCCGGATTCTAGGTACACACTTTCTGCCACTACTTTCTAGGTTTTGCCTTTGGCGTGGCGGTCACCTACCGCACTAGAGAGCAGTATGGTTTACGCATGTCTGCGGACTCTTGGTCTTTGCCACGTGCCCCGCCTTGCGGGGATCCAATGTCTCACTTTTTGGAGCCGCCGGTGGTTCCAGGAACTATCTTGGGTACCGTAGAGAATCTCCGGAGTTAGTCAAAGGTTTTTTTGCAGACAAATTGCTTGGTTTCTTTCTTTTTTTTTGTTGGCCCATTAGGTTTGCTGGTTGGCCACACTGCAAGGCATGTAAGAAAAAGATGGATGCGACACGGCAAGACCCAGGGGATGTCCAATTTTGAAGACGTGTGATCCATGTGGTAGTCACCTTTGTGGGACCAATCAAGGTGAAGATTACTAACGCCCAACCCTCATTCACAAACAAAGGTTTGCGGCTTTGAAAATTTTGAGAGCTGATGTCATGCGCGGTGGTGCCTTTAGTGACTATTGTTGTGCACACCCTTGGGCATGTTTGCTACATGTGAATCAAATCATTGGTTGCCTGGACACTGTCAGCGGTGTGACACTTGGTAGAGTTGTCGTGGGTGCGCGGCAATTAGGCTTGCCGCAGGGTGGTGTGGAAGTCGTTCTGGTTGACAATGTTGAGTACCGTGCGAAGGCGTCGTAGGAGCATGTGGCAGCCTTATTCTGCAACGCACAATTGAGCACATTCTGGGCTCATTGTGCTAATAAGGATTGGAGCTGTGCGAAGTTGTGGAAGAATGCGGCTGAGTTCAAAGGATTGGCCGAGGTCAAGGGAGTTTCGGGTGTGGTATTGCACACAACCAACAGTCCCGACTTCCCAATTACCATTTTCCCGCGATTTTCGCGTGAATTTGCTGCATATTCACGTTTGCAATGGCGCTACAGATACAAGGGACACCCGCAATAGGACTAGGGCATTTTGTGGGACACTCTGGCACCGTAGCGTCTCAAAAAGGGGCCATTTCTTTTTGTAAGCACCCGGATTTTAATTTCGTTAGAATCTTAAAAATATTGCTACCATCCCAGCTCTATGAAAATAGTCGTTTGCAGCCAGAATCCTACATTTCTGCACTCATATTCGCGCGATTTTCACCCCCTTTCAAAAGTTCCCTTACCGGCCGTTCGCAAAGGGTACATGTACAGAGGGTTTCCCCCACTTTTAAAGGGTTTGTTGACCATGGAGTGCCGGTCCATGGATCCAAACACCAAGATTAGTGACCCGGTCATGTCACCCGGCACATTCCTCCATGGGCCGAGGAGTAGAGTAGAATGCGGTAGGGGATTAGGGAAGTGAGCAGTCCAATTTCCATCATCCATAACTTGGTAGACTTGGCCCTAGGGTCCGGGCAACACATGTTGCCTACTGGTGATGCCGAGCTAGCTACGTATCCTCCCATCCTGATTTTGGCACACTGGTAGCAATGGTTTGTTGGGATTCTCGTGTGCATTCGTCTTCACGTGGCAACCTTTATTTGTGCATGAAAGACCAATATTCTCATGACTTGGCTGCTCCATGACGAGTGACGTTGTTATGGGACGCGTATAACAATGGTTACAGCCGCAGTTCGACCATCATCATTACCATGCTAGTGCACAAATAACTAGAGTAATGGCCATATCTAAATTGCTGCTCAAGATTCATCCACAACCTGAGGGGCAAAAATTTCTTTGCAAGCAGATAGTGTGGCCTAACGATATGAACTTGCATTTGCGTACAGGGTCCCGTGTGTACCTCTAGTGTGGCAAAAATTCAGGTTTTGGCCAGCTTTGGGGTGGAGAATATACATATGAAAGGGCAGGGAAACAAAGCTATGTCCATTTTCTTTTTGCCAAATTTGTATGGTGTCAACCCCAAAGTCACCGTTTTTTGGCCGTGTGGGGGGGCAATGAATGTGGTGGTGGCCTCTTCTTCTGGCAATTTGTGCGATTTCATTTTTCGATTGCTTGAGGTTTTGTTAGTGTTCTGTACAAAGGTATTCTCTTCTATAGTATGTGCATCATACGGCACCGAGGCAGTACTGTTCAGTGACGGTTCTTCTTTGCAGTGTAGGTCAAGTTGGTGATTTGTGGTGAAATCGCCGAAGCGCTTTTGCAATTACATATGTTGCCCATGGTGACAAGAGTACTGAGCTCAATTAGACGTGCTGTGGGGCGCTCTTACGCTAGATTGTAGTGGCGCGTCATGCTCTTGTTGGCTTGAGTTGGTTTCCCTACTTGCGCCTTACCCTGACCATGGAGTGGTTTTGAGACGTTCCACCGCCTGTTGACCCTTAATGCATAGATGTGCTCGGGTATTTCTATTTCGATGATCTACTTCTACTCATTGCAGAAGTTTTGAGCTTGTGAGAATCCTCCTAACACCATTTGTAGGCCATTTGGAGACTTCTGGTTCGCTTGCTGCCAGGCCACGTGTTCGGGTGGCTCTCGGGTCTAAAGGCTTAGTATGCTTGAAAGTTTTCATGAATCAGTGGACCTAAGAATTTGGTGACACCTACCCCTTGTACACGGTTGAGAAACTGCATCAGTTCCTGCAACAGGGGCTACGAATTCTTTGTTTCATTGAAGAGTGCTGCGCACTCCAACATGGCACGGTGTGCCAGGGGTAGTGTGAAAGGAGGTGCAAATCACATATATGCCTATACTGAACTCATCACCATATGAAGAGGAAACAACATTAGGGGACTGTCACATTCTGATTCATGCAAAAGATTGTCTTCCGCATCTCAATCTCAGATTGGCATTATGGTTCAGTGGCCGAACAAAGGGGGTGTCAACCAACCAGCTAGGTTTTTTCCAAGCATACCGAGCAAGTTTGTTTTGATTCATGGCATACCTCCTGCGCAAACACAGCGCTGAATCACGTCCATTCTGCTCGCCGATGTTTACAATAGTCATTGGCACGTTTTGCCCATGGTGTCTGTGGTATTTGTGGTTAGTGGGGGTGTCTATGAGATCGGGGGGGGGGGTGTTCTGATAATTGTTCATTGGTGGTGTTGATAACGACTTTCACATTAGCACAGCTTTGTTATTATATTCACATCAGAAGCTAGTGCACCAAAAACAACCACCATGTAGGTTTGTTGCAATCCATCAAGCGATTGTACATACACTGCCCAAATGGTTATTAGAGATGCAAAATTGTCATTCAATGCGGATGAAACAACCGAAAAAGGTTGGTTTTGATGCTGACATAATGCACAAAGAGTGCAGGCAAGATCGTGCACCCGGGTATACACAAACTCTACATAGAGCGCACAGAGGGGCGTACACCGCAGGTGCACAAGGCGTAGTACACAAAGATACACATCGTGTACATGGGGGCATGCACAAGGCGTAGGGACGTGCTCTTCAACCCGGATCGTGGCGGGGACGGTACCTTGGAACACCAAGTGGCGGAATGGTCGTCTACGACACCCCAAAGGGTTGGGTCTCGACACCATATGGCCTTGCGGGCCCCTACCGCCTGGTCCGTACCCCGAAGTGCGGTCCTGCTGGCCAGGTTTCCACCCCGCAATCCACTTAGTTGAGCTGCGGAGCGACTGCAACCCCATGTTACTATCATGCCATCTGGCTCGACTCCCACTCGCAGCACCAGCGGGCGCGCAAGTTTCAGGGCCCACAGCATTGTACCAGTTTTGCCCTCTTTGCCCTCCGCGTTGGCGAGCCGTTTCTTCGTCTCCTCGCCATTGATCACTTGCGCCTCGGTTATCGTGAATCCCTTCCTTAGCCGATGGAGGCCTCACAGCAAGGTTGGTAGTGTGCCCTACACATGCCAGATGCGGTGCCCTTCACGCCGTAGGTGACAAACCTTGAGCTTGCGTAGTAGCGCAGAGCTGCACGATGTTGCGCACGCAACGGAGCACGCTCCCATAAGTAGAATGAGCCCCTATTCATTGAGAGCCTGGTGGTGCCGGTCATCAGTGAAACCCACCTTTGGTAGTATGAAAACCTCCTGCTACCGGAGCCTCCGAGTAAGAACTAGAGGGCCATTTTGTTGAGGATAAGACAACCCTCAACAATGCCTACAACCTTGAGGATCATTCGACCATCCACTACAAACCCCAATACAGGGGTTTTGCCCCCATTGAATAGTGTCATGTGGCAATGAGGAGAAGGTGAAAATCAGTCACACCCCATGGATGCAACATTTGTCCCATAACCTTCAACAACGCTTGCCTACAATCCACGTCGCGATGTTACAATAGTGCAGCTTTGACGAGGGGTGGTGAGCCTCCCTGAGGGTTACTTGAGGAGACCCTCAACCTTGCCCATGAGGCTCCCTTAACATGCCATTGTACGCCCCACCCACTACTCCTTGAAAGGCGTCATGCACTGCTTCACCAAACCAAAAGAGACTCCGAAAACAAACCGCACTATGCCTTACCAGACATTTGCGTTAGATATAACAATTTACTTTATGAGGAGGGGCGGGCACCAAAACATTTGCAAACATTGACATTCACTTACAAACCTCAGGCAGAATCTGGCCCCTTGCACATCACCATGAGCATCTTGTCGAGCATCTTCTCCACAAGGCTCGTCCTTTTTCAAGACCTCAAAAATTTGTGGCTTGGGTTCTCCGTCCACCTCGACTGTCAACTGCGTGTGCTACCAGCGCTTGACCCAGACCCCAGAGCCCTTGGTTTGTTAACGTTGTTATCATTATTGCCATTATTGTCATTGATTGGTTTTCTTTTGCTATCAGTTGGAGGTGCATGATCCTCAAGTGCGAAGAAGAGTCCAAAAAAAGAGGAAAGCCGAGAACATATCTTACTGATGATAAATGGGAAGTGTTCTGCATATTTAGGAAGATTCACTCTCATTGTTTTGTGGTAAACGGACTGGCCATTTAAGAGTTCGTTTTGTTCAAACAATGCTCCGGGCCCTAGTCAAAATGTGGCCCCAAGTGTGTTGCCCAATGACCCGATACCCCGGCCGAGAACCCTAGAAGAAACTCTTGGGATTTCAAGGGGGAATGCCAACGTGGCAACAAAATCGGAGGAAAGGGGTTGATTTTTTCACAATACAACAAAAGTGTATCGCCATTGTGAAGGACAAGTGTCTAATGGAAAGACAGTGGATTGACAAACGAACTATCGAGCACGTTTAATTGGAACGGACACCTACTGCCACGGACAGAGGATGCGCAGCACACTGCCAAGCGCCACAAACCCACACAGCCTACAAACCCCCCTCCCCCAACCTCCCGCACAACCGCTAACCCGCTAACCCCAACGTACCACGACGTGGACGATGACCCGGAATGTGCGTTGGATTTACAATCAAATTTAAACTTAAACCCGCGGCTGGACAACTTTTCTCATGCCCGGACTTAGGCGGGCACAGTCATGCTCCCAAGCTCCATGACGGTGCATGGAATTGGCCGTAGGGGGGTGCCTTGGGTTGCCGACTATCCCTGTGGAACACTACCCAGAAACATGCCTATTTTGTATGTATGGTTTGTGGTAAACAGCGGAGAGACCAGCAAGGGGAGCATCCCGGGTGAGCGACTATGGGTTGGAATGTGATGTAGTGATAGAGAATAAGGTATTTGTGGAGTGGAATGCATCGGGAAGGCCATAAGAGGCCATGGCGAAGTGCAAAGTACAACCAGCACCCTCCTTGCGTGGTGAAGGGGGGGGGGGGGCAAAAGGCGACCGCATGCAAGTGGGATACTTCACTATGGTCCAAGAGAAGCGAAATAATAACGTGTGGTACTTGTACCCCCATCGACCTCCCCAGCGCGGTACCTTTACCGCCATGGACCTGCCCCACCGGGACAGTCACCTTGGCGGCCCGTAGCCTAGCTCCTATGTCCCATAACAACCAAAATTAGTAAACACGCTGTATTGTGAGGGCATTCGATGCATAGTGAGTCACTAACAACCGAAGGGCATGACGGCCTCTGCATGTGCATGGTAGGGCCTATGCAACAAGGCAATCCGCCGGCACTCAAGGACTTAGTGATCCACATTGACTTCGTTCATTGCATCTGTGCATTTGCCTTGTGTCTTGGGGCTATGGGTCTTCAAGGAATCCCCACCCTCGTGGACGTATAGAGGCTGGATAGGGGGTATATCCATGAGTATAGAGGCTGGATAGGGGGTATATCCATGAGTATAAAGGCTGGATAGGGGGTATATCCATGGGTGTAGAGGATGGATAGGGTGTATATCTATGGATATAAAGGCTGGATAGAGGCTAATCCCATGAGTATAGAGGCTGGATAGAGGCTAATCCCATGGGTATAGAGGCTGGATAAGGGGTATATCCATGGGTATAGAGGCTGGATAAGGGGTATATCCATGGGTATAGAGGCTGATATGGGGTATATCCATGGGTATAGAGGCTGGATAGGGGATATATCCATGGGTATAGAGGCTGGATAAGGGGTATATCCATGAGTATAGAGGCTGATATGGAGGGGGGGGGGGTGATATAGGGTTAATATGGGGGGGGGGGTTAAAAAATAGGGTTTTTGAAAAAAAAAATTAATTTTTTTTACCCCCTATTAACAGTTGCTTCGGCTTCTAAGTAAACTGCTCTTCTTCTACGCTGTGCATTATGTCAGCTGGAAAGAAACAGGTATTTAACGAGTAAAGGCTCAGCAAATTCGTCGATACGATTACGAAAGCACTCTCGGTTCCTACCAGGGTGTTTTCCATGACAGTCGGCTTGCATGGGAATGCTACTACCTACCTTTGTAACATGGCGCAGATCGACTCGCGCCTTTTCGGTGCCGAGTTCTTGGCGTGGTGCGATAGTAGGAAGGAGAAGACTCCGAAGACGGATGGTCGTTCGGCGGTATCTTGCATGCGCTCGGGGGCGTTGTCTAACAACATGACGATCCGAGGGGTTTCTCCGTCTGGCTTCCGTGCTAAGTTTGACGAGCGTCTGGCCAGTGATGGCCAGGCTCCAATAGCTACTATTAGCATAAGCAAGGGTGCCGTCGTGGTGAAGATCTTTCCACATTGAGACGATACCGGTTTCACAACTGGTATCGTGAAGATGATGGGAGAAGGGAAGCCTCGGCCGAAGCCCGAAACCTACGTGGATGCTCTCTTAGGGGAGGACCTGCCTGTTAGAATGGCCTGGGTGGACAAGGAGTCACCGAATCCTGAGGAGGAGTCGAAAGGCAAATCCAAGGGAGGACCTAGTGCATGCGCTCGGGGGCGTTTTCTAACAACACGACGATCCGAGGGGTTTCTCCGTCTGGCTTCCGTGCTAAGTTTGACGAGCTTCTGACCAGTGATGGTCAGGCTCCGATAGCTACTATTAGCATAAGCAAGGGTGCCGTCGTGGTGAAGTTCTTTCCACATCGAGACGATACCAGTTTCACAACTGGTATCGTGGAGATGATGGGAGAATGGAAGCCTCGGCCGAAGCCCGAAGCCTACGTGGATGCTCTCTTTGGGCAGGACCTGCCTGTTAGAATGGCCTGGGTGGACAAGGAGTCACCGAATCCTGAGGAGGAGACCGGACGCTGACCCACCGGCTGAGCCGGCCCCCAAGCCAGCCAAACTTGAACCCAAGCCTGGGGCTAAGCAGGCCCCTCAGCCCGAGCCCAAAGCTGCCCCTCAGGCCGCCCCCATGGAGGTGGATGCCCCAGCGCACCCCTCGGCCAAACCCGCAACCCAACCACCTGCCCAAACCCATGCCCAGGCCCCGGATGGGGGCGAAATCCAGGCCACGGCCCCCCTTTGGGAGGACCCGACAGGCCCCAGCCCCGAGGTGAAGGGCGGCATGAGCCAGCAAGGACAAGCAAGGACAAGCAAGTACAAGAAAGATTGAAGCCTGAGCGATTTTTGTGTGCCTTTGCAAACTGTTCATAAAACGCGTTCATAAAACGCGTTCATAAAACGCTCGGCCCGTTCATAAAACGAGAACTGAGTTATGAACTTAATTATGAACCGAATCATGAACAGGCGAGGAGGTTTTCATAACTTTCAAAAACGGGTAAAAATGGCAATTTTTCGAAAAAACCCCCGGCGGACAAAAAAAAACTCACCCCAAGGGTGTCGACCCAACCCCCCCAATTTTGAACGAACATGGCCCATGGGTACCCTAGCAAGAGCAAAATCCGTTCATATTTCTTAAAACCATTTATGATGAACAAAACTACCTTTCATACAGGTGCCAAGGGAGGGGGGTCTAGGTGAACCCAACCAACCCCTTTGACTTTTACCAGCCAGGGGGCAGGGGTCATCCACACAACATTAATGGTTGCTTGGCAATATTTTTTGTGAGATCTGTGCATCCACGTAGATCCTCCTACTCTTTATCTGCCAGTCTCAGGATGACCCATGGTAGGGCGGAGAAGAACCACTCCCATGTTGAAGGTATCATCAACCTGGCGCCCATTGAAAACGAGTCGTTGTTGATCAATGGGAATCCGAGTCACTTCTTCAATATGTTTTTTGATGTTTCCAACCGTGACGAAAGGAGGGGCGAAGGAAATGATATGTGTCTTGCCCTGCAAGTCCTTCACAGACAAATAGGTGTCGTGTACACATGTAACCATGCACCTACTTCTCCGATGGCGTGGAGGTGTCAAGAACGCAGAGGGCAAAAAAGTGCGGTTCACTGACCCTAAGCCATCATCATGGCAAGATGATGCTTGCCGCTTTAGTGCCCAACAAGCTCAGGCTGGTGCCGAAGACCTTTTTGCGGCAACATCCGCATTTCCGCAAAAGACAACAAAGCCCGAAGCCTACGTGGATGCTCTCTTTGGGCAGGACCTGCCTGTTAGAATGGCCTGGGTGGACAAGGAGTCACCGAATCCTGAGGAGGAGTCGAAAGGCAAATCCAAGGGAGGACCTAGTGCTTCTATGTGAGAAGGCTAGGCAGGACGGTTCCGGCTGTATAAAACCGGGGGTGGATCCAGGCAGTACTTGGTGTGGGTACTAGCTTTGGATAAGGGGCGTAAGCCGTGTCTAATTAACACAACGAATTGTCTATAAAAATCTAGGCTTTCTTTTGGGTGGTAAAACGTGCCCTTTCGTTCCCATAAGGCAAAAATGCTTCGATAAATACTGAAACATTTTTGGATTGCTCATTGTTTTGAAATGGATTCCGAGGGAACAATACGGTCACCACCACCCGTATTACACATTGCGGCGGACGTGCAGCAGATCGTTGAGGCCAAGTAGTGGACATGCGGCAGATGGTTGAGGCTACGCGGGCCAATGGGAGTACACCGGGAACAGCAAAACGGATGCACACGCATTTGGTGCCCCAGCTCACCGTGGTGGAAATGCGGCGGAGGCTTTACGATGACGGGAAGGCCGATCATAGCATGGCACCGCATATCCGGGTCAGCGGCGTAGCACCATTTTGCTCATTGTAGCACTGCTAGATCCACCGCGCCTAGGAGGATGAACATAATGGAGAAGGGAGTGAGGAGGATGACGAGGATTGGGTAGCAAGCGAAGAGGACCTGACCGAAGTTGGGGAGCAGAATGAGGACGATGGGCGGGATAAGAAGCAAGAAGAGCAGGAAACCGGTCCCACAAAGAAAGGAAGACTTCCCAAAGGAAATCAGTACACCCCAGAGCAGGCTCGAGACGCTATTCGCCGAAGTCACAAGGAGAGTGATAGACGGGCCATGTGGAGAAAGCTTGAACTGGAGGCGGGGCAGAACGCAGCCATCAGGGGCCTGCACGATGCAATTGAAATACTTGGAGGCTATATTCCTCCTAGGCTGGTCTCCACTCCGGCGCAGCAGAAAATAACAACTTGGCTGAAGTAGTGCATCGATAATTGAGCTTTGTACTGCAGTCCCAAAGCACGACACAATACACATGACACGGCATGCATTGTTGGAGCACTCCACTTATTAGATGACTTGATGTGACCTCATCTCTGGGCCTTATTCCGGGCATTGACACCCATGATGCTGACCATCGGTACAACGTGGTTGAAGGTCATCACTGCATGGTCTGTGATGCTTTTGAACCCCCGGGGTCCCTCAGGCTACATGGCCCCAACCTTCTGCGGCATAGGGTGATACACCCTAACAATTGTGCCGTCAACTTTTGTGACCTCTGAATTATTGTTTCAAATATGATTGTGTGAAACCAAGTGTTTCTTCCTGCTCTGTGCTCTAATCACTGCATTGTTTCGAGGATCTCCTATGCAAACTGTCTTTTCTTTTGATGCATGCCGGGCTGATGAGTGGTCCTCTAAGAAAAAGAGATTCAGATACACTATGCCGCCCCCCTTTGTAGTTTTGTCTCACGCCCAATAGACTTTCATAATAGCTGCTTGTCGGCTGGCTCCAGCTTCCAAGAAAACGGGCATTTAATCGTCTCTAGGATGTGTTGTTGCCTTTCTCAACAGCTACTTGGCCTCGCACTAATGCAGGACCTACGTCAGCATCAGAGGCCAGCTCGAAGAAAGTGGCTCAAACAGGTCAAACAACACCTCTTTCCTTCGCAGAAGTCCCCATCTCGAAAAAGAAAGTGGGTCCTCGGAGACGACTCAGACAGGTTTGCACATTTACCTTCAGCCTCTACTCCCCCAGCTGCAGCCCTGCTTGTAGCAGCCAATCTGCCACAGCCCAGCGTGATGAAGGATATCCTTGGGCCCACGCCACGGATATAATGCCCATTTCGCAGGAAACGGCAATCTAGGCAGCAGTTTTGCACAAAGTGCAGGAAACGGCACTATATGCTACTATACCCTGCTACTATATGGGAGTGTAGCAAGGGGGCCAGGGGGAGGGATCAGATAGGGTGCTGAGCTGTGTGCATGCCCCTGTGGGATCATTTTTTGGTAAGGAAAACGGGCTATTAACCCGTTTTTTTACCAAAAAAAACGGGCTGTAGTCAGCGAAGCGGGTTAATAGCCCGTGCACTTCGACCTAGCTTTGGACACGTTTGTTACGGACGACCACTTAGGGGGCTAGTAAGGTATGTATGTAGCAAGGACATGCGCCTCTTTGTGACAAAAAGTCAAAACACCGCCTGTAGGCCGGCATGTGCACTTCAAACATCCAAGTGCTGAAATCGGGAACCCATCTCTCAAGCAACTTCAAGGCTTTGCCATGGATTGGGGATGTATGACTGGGGTTCTCTGCTATCCGCACGGGCTGCAAGCAGTAGGAGGTGATGGTGGTGCAAGAACATCATTTGGTTGTGCAAGTTGTGCCCTTGCATGGGATATTCTATGGGCTATTTAGGATGGCACTTTTTATTCGTGGTTAGCATCTTAAGCACCATCTTGATGGCAACTTGAAGGGCTTGCAACGGACTTGCGGAGAAAGAGTATGATACCCTAGGTGTTTTCCCGGGCTGTTTAATTTGCAGTGTTTGCAATGCTAACCATCAAGCAAAGGAAGCAGAAAAGGATTGTCAAATATTTCCCCGGCAACTTTTCATGTTGAAGAAGGTCCAGATGCGGGCACACTAAAGTTGAGGGACCAACGAAAGCCAGTTTTCTTCAATTTTGATGTAGACCTCCTCGCGCTTTGTCCAACCAATGCCTTCTCGCCCAAAAGTGGTGGTCCATCAAGGGGACATGAAATCGTTGAGTATGGTATGTGCGTGCCACAATTTGCATTTAGTTTTGTGTATGGTCAAGCATACAGCGATATTCCCAAGGCGTTATCAAAAACAATCATCAAACATCAAAAACAACGCAAACTGCCGGGTGTGGCTGTTGCTGTGCCCCTGTCTGCACGTGGTTAAAACATGAAAACCAGCTTGTTGCGGTGGAACACACAACATGCACAAGCAATTTAGGCGGTATCTTCATAGCCGTACGTTTGCCAGCTCTCCAGCCTTGTGGGTACTCTCAAATCATTGGAGCACTCACCCAAGTCCTCTGCAAATGGCTCTAACGCCTTGTTGGACCTTGCATCGACCAGCATCTTGGGCACAAAAGTGGTCACCATACACATTTGCTTTGTCACACCATCATTGTTTTCACCGTAGTTGATCACTTTTACAACCAAACAGCGCGTATGCGCCGTGCAGTTCCAATCATCAGATCATTGAAGACGTTCCAGATTGAGGACAATCTTCATTCCGGCTTGGGGTCCCATTTTGTTTTGCACTGTGTGTTCCCGCAATATCCCCAAGGCACCAAGGGCGGGCACTTTGGAACCGGTTTGGAAACAGTGTCATAAGGAATTGTTGAATAATTGCCTTATATGAGGACTCTTGGTCCTTCTGTGTAGAAAGGATTGTCATTGCCATCGCCAACTAAGACCTCCGAATTGGACCCCGAATTCTGTGTAGGAGATTGTGCTATTTTGAGCTTCATGAGAACTAATGGTGACAGGTTGTTTAACATTCTTGTGACCCCAACTGGGCTTCTTAAAGGGTTTTCCAAATTTGTAACATTTTATAGCACAGCAATAAATTGGAGAGCAAAAAGCGCACTGCTGGCTACATCCCTAAGGAGGTATGATAGCAGCCATAGCTTGGCAGTGGTCAACGTTGTAATCCCATTTTGTTATGCCTCCTTCTGTGTGCACTGTAGATTCGGGGTGTGATTTGCTTCCTTGCATGGCACAAGCGAAAGGTATCTAACAAGCACCAGATGTCGCTTGAGTGCATCAAGCCGTACAAGTCATTGGCTACGTCTTACGAGGAGCAAGCAGAGTTTGGACTGCCCGTGAAAGGTAGATTCGATGATTTGCCAGAATACAAGAAGGTGTAGCCTTGTCAAGTTTCATGTGGCAAGCAACACAACTTATGAAGTTCGAAAAAGAAGCTAACGCGTGGCTGGCGTTGTTTGACGCGGAGAAATTATGTCAACAAGGGACACCACTGGCACCACAGAATGGCCGCCTTCGGGAGTGAATTGCAAACCGTTTGTCATGATACTTGAAGTAGGCAACATGCACCAAGAGAGGCTTAAGTGGGAGCATGCTGGCGGGAAGGTACAAGGACACCACTAGAGAGTAGCAAGAAAAGTGTATTTGCCTCATGCATAGTACGAGACGCCAAACATGAGGTTTACTACCTGCTATGCACTAATATCCACGGCCCGATGGCTGTAGTGCATCCATTCTAGTTTACTCGGAGAAGGCATCGTTATGCCATGAAATGCCAAGGGCATTGAACGCAGTTGTTTTAGTCGAATGGTTTTTCTCTCCACATTTTGGCCTCTTACTTCGTCATTGCTAGGGAATCAAGAAGGTGCACAAGGTTGGAAAGAATGTGCATCGCTTGGAGGCGCCATTGGCCTTCGAGTTTGATCCGCGGCCTCAAATTTGGACCGTGCAACAGGCAACATTTGCCACAATATTGTGCTTTCTGCCATCGATCGGGGCCTTCCCACTATGGAACCTAGAAAATGAAGACAATGGATTCAACAACATGGTATTGCGTTTTGATTTGAAAGGTTGTCGAACGTGGAAACTGGTTCCTACATCTTGTTGTGTATTCTGTCAGTGGGTTTTTAACGTTCACACTCTTGGACGGAAAACAGTTCATTCATTATCTTGGTGGTGCGCAAACACGAGACGCAAAAGTGCACCAAGATGCGGAAGTACATACTGCCCAAGTTAGCGGTGAATTTTTTCGAATTTGGATGCGGATTCGACTCTTAACTCTACATGGTTCTGAAAGGCTGGCAATCATTCGTTTGTGAATCCTGAAAACGGGATGGCTTTCCATTCCAAGCGGTTCAGCGACTATTGGCAAAGCACATTCAAAACAATGTGCCATCCTAGTTGGTGTGCATGCTAGCTTCTTCACCCCTGGGTTGCACGCACTATAAGACTTGTGCGAGAAGAGGTGAGCGTTCCCAGTGTTTGACCCAATGCTTTTTTGAAATATATATTTTGCCAACACATGCTCCGAGCCGCGCAGACCTAGTGTCCTATTTCAGACACCACACACATGCTTATCTTCCGTTGTACGACTAATGCCATCCCTTGCAGCCATATGGACCCCCTAGATCCCACAGCGACCACACAAATTCCGATCTAGGGGCGCAAGCCGCTAAGGGTAGATGGCGAGTCTCCGGGGAGGCCGAAGCCATGGGCCTAGGATCCCGATGCCCTGAGCATTGGAGCTCGACCACGGCACGAGACCAAAACCTTGACCATAAGAGCCCTCATCCCCCAAGAGCCCGACCTCATAGGAGCCTAGAAACAAGCTCTATCTCCCAAAAGTGACCACGGCCACGCGATTTAGGCGCCGTATCAGCTCGGGCGGTTGCCGTGAAACCGTGTGATAACTTGGAGCCACATCGCATCCCATGATGATGACACGGAGTTGCAATAATGGGAGAGCGCTACTCCGTTCATCCAGGTATGGAAAGATTAGCCGTACGGCCCATGTAAATGCGCAAAAAAAATGAGGAGAGAACAAACACGGGACTTAGGGGAACATGATATGGTATATCATGAGGGTATTCAGTGCACACACAGTTGCTAAGAAACTGACTCCATGACTAGAGCCCCGCCGTGTGCTTGCTGCAACGAAAGATTCAAAATTAAACCTGCTATGAGGAGAAGGCTAGACCTCATCTTATGGTATCGCAAGACTTTGTGTTTGTCGATCCCAAATGCGTGCGAATAAGGCTACTCTAACTAATGAAACCGTCAGCACCCCTTCCATTGCCCTTGGATTGCTTTGCAGGAGTGAGGTATGTGATATATATGATGCGGAGGACAAGTGTAGGGTCATCATCTGAGGCGTAGATGTGGAGACCATCTCATCCATTATGTGTAGTTCGCATCCTCCTCAATATTGTTGCCTCGGCAGCGGCAAATGGTTGTGGCTAAGCAGGCCAAGTGGAGCACAACGCCAACACCAGGGCGGATCCACAGGAAATTGGTGCCGCGGTTGACAAACGCGAAAATGCAGAGGGGGTTTGACGATGCCCAGAAGGCCAATCATAGCATGGCAATGCCCTCTTGATGACAGCGTAGCACGATTCCGGTCCTTGGGTTGTGCTAGATGCACCGTACAGACGTAGTGTGTTGATTTGGGCAGAGCATAAGGTAGGGGTGCTACTACCTAGTGCAATGTGCGTGAGGATACTCCATCCATATTGGAACTGGGAACTTTACCGGCACCTTTGTCTTTGGCCTTGTTTTGCAAAGGTTGAGCTTTCCAAGCACCAAACGGCTCTTGGTTTGCAATGTTTTGGATTGTAGGTATTGCAACAAGAAACAATTTCTAGGGTTGTAATGAGCCATTCTCCAAGTGCCGCCTGCCATTGGTATTTACCAAAAAGAACATTATATTAAGGAGGGGGTTGCTTTTTGCTTTGTGATTTGTATTTTGGATGACTGGGATGAATTGGAGTCAATGATGACATGCTTAGCACAGGGCTGAACGGCGAAATTTGGCAATCCATCCTAATTACTTGGTTAAATGAATTGTGTTACCATCAAGCTTGGTTCCAGGTGATGCAGTGCATACCCCATCTACACTACTTGTCTAAGCTATCTTCATCATCAAGCTCCATTAGGGTGGCTGCCCCCTCCGCTAGCCCCCAACCCTCCGCCTATGAGTAGGGCGGAAGGGTGGGGTGACCTCTTGAAGCTGTTGCAATTCCGGGACCAGCCTTGATCCCCATGGATCGTGATACCCAGAGGGCCTTCGGGGATTTGGCCTCCCCAAAGCACCCACGGTTCACTCCACACATTATGCCCCGCCTTACAACAACTACCGCTGCCCCATGGCACTGCATTCCGCCATTGGTGTGCGCCGGACTGCCAACCATTAGCCAAAATTCAACCCTAGTTGGTTCTGCAAAGGTCAAGCAATCCCGCCCCTTACCCTGTCCCAATGGCACACCAACTCGCCGAACCAAGGCCCTAAAGTACAGTGGGCTCCGGACCCGCGTGGGAGGTGCAGGAGCGTTAAGAACCCCCCGTTGCGCCCTCGCAGCGCCCCGCGGCCAAAGAGCCCGCAAAGGCGCGCGGCCGCATTCGTAGCGGGGCGCGCCCAATGTGGGCCCGTGGGGGCGGTTAGTTCCGCCCAAGGCGGGCCGCCCTTGCCACGCGTGGCTGGGGAGGGAAATGTCGTGGGCACCGTGAGGGGGGGGGGGGGGCGATCATAGTCGCCATTGTGGCCGCTGGTGGGGTCTGAGTTGGTTTGGTCATGGCTGATGGCTTGGCGTTCTTCTTTGGGGCTGGCGGGGACCCCTATTCGGTTCACAGAGGTAAATTCAAATGTGCTCCCTCTAAGCGCTAGGAATGTAGGATTAGACCCACGTACACCGCCAAGGGGGAGAGCCAAGGGGGAGAGCCAAGGGGCAAAGCCAAGTGGGAGAGTAAAGGGACGGGGTTAGGGTGAGGGGTGGGGTCAGGGTTAGGGTTAGGGTCAACGAGCTAGTGGAACCAGCCTTGGGTTTATAACCCTTTTTAGTGTCTAGGGTGGACTTACCAGGTTTAGCAGCAGCAGCAGCAGCCAGCAAGCAAGCAGCAAGCATCAAGCAGCAAGCAGCAGCACGCGCGAAATGGGAAAAAATCAGAAGTCCGTCGTGGTGCTTCAGATTTGGGTGAAATTTTCGTGGATGATACCTATGGGTGTGAAGTACAATAGCACAAAGTTTGTGCAAAAAAATCAACGGTGGCGGTTCGCAAGTGGCGGTCCTCATTTTCAAAAGCTCCGATTTAGGGCCAAAAACAGCCATTTTTGGGCCAAAAAAGCCCTGGAACACATTCAAAACGGCCAAACGAAGGGAAACGGTGGGTACACTTCACGTGCGGCTTGACTTCCGCGTGTCAACAAGCTCTTTGCGGCCCTCTAACTCCATGATATGTCCTGGAAACGGCCCAAAAAGGCCCCCAGAAACCCCAAATGCCGACAGCCACAAACCAAGAACAGGCCATATCTTTGGCTACATGGCTCAAAATGCGATTCTGAGGGCACCTACTCCACCCGCAACCCCCTTCTTTTTGTGGTCTCCACCCCTCACAATTGCCCAAACGGACGCCTAGACCCCAATGCCTAGGCCCACTAGGCTGCAGCAAGCTGCAAGCTCAAGCTCAAACAGGTGGGTGCCCAAATGGGTCAACAAGGTCCAATAGGGGCAAAAAGATGATTTTTCTCAAAAAATGATCCTCGACCATGTGCGACGCTAAAACAAGTGTTTTTGGACCGTTTTGGGCTTGTGGTGGCCCATTTTAGTCCTCCGAAAAACCCAAAATGCCTTGAAAATGGGCTGATTTGGGACCAAAAATGGGTCAAAAATGGGTCAAAAAGGCATTTTTCCAAAACCCATCCTAGACCATTTGGGGTGCACGAACGGGTGAAATGAGGCCATTTTGAGCCCATTTTGGGGCATTTTGGCCCCTCAAAAGTCCAAAAAGCTTGAAATTGGGCCTCGTGGTGATGGGGTTCACTTGCAAGCCGATTTCACTTTGTCAAGAGCCATCAATGTGTGAATCATTCTTGATGTCCCTCACCAGTCGTAGCTAATGTTTCCTCCCCCACCAGCTCGGTCCCAATTTGCAGTCTTCATTAGGGTCAAGGCGGAGAGCCAAGGGGGAGAGCCAAGCCCGTGGTACACGCTAGAAGACCGAATCTTGATCTAGCCTAGAACGCTCTAGCTAGAACGTTCTAGCCTAGATTAGAAGAATACTAGAACGATATAATGTCTACCAACATATCCCAATTTCTTCATTGCTCCGCCGTGCATGCTTGCTATTGTCCGTTGTGCATTGTTCCATGCTTCCTTCTTTCCCGCTTAGATATTGCACATTTCTTTGCAATGAAACGCCCCGCCACTTCCCCCCTTGTTCCCTCCTCAACCGGGAAGGATACTTCCCTCTTGTCTAAGGCACTACGGGAGTTGAGTGCAGCCTCAAACCTCAAGGATGAGCGGGTGGGCCATTACTTGGCCACGTGGGCGCTATCATGCCCCCTAGCACGGCGGCAATTCAACAACGCCGTCCAATATGTGAACTCCGCCACTTCCACCCATACCACGGGTGAGGCATGCAAGGCCGCCGTTGAGGCATACACCGCCTCCCTACTTCCCCCCGTCGCCATGTGTGAACTAGTGCTCAACATGAGGGCCCCCAAGTCCTCGTGGAGGACCCTGACGGAGCTCTACACGCTCCGTAAGTTGGAGTATCACCGCACCGTCCCTAGTGGCCCCTACTCCCGTCCAATTTGTACCGAGCGGGCTTTCCAAGCCCGTTGGAAGGCGTTGGTCGTCCCGGTGCAATCGGATGACCCCGTTGCCACGGTGTTGCCCAAGGCCACCGGGATCTCATGGCCCTTCGTCTCATGGGTCACATACATCCTCTTCCGGATGGGCTTGGTGCGGTCAATCAACCGCACCTTCCCGTTGACATGCATCGTCCGGGGAGATGCCTACCCCGTGGCCGGGGGCAATTGGATCCAACTCACCATCTCCTTGGCCAACTTCGAGCGCTTGGCCCGCTCCCCGGCGGGCCTTTGGGTGTTGAGCATGGCCAATTGCGATGACAAGGCCATGGACACCCTTGGTACGTTGTGGAAGAGCAATTGGGAGGTACTCCTCTGACGTAGTGCCTTCCACTCGTTCTAAGTTTGATCTAGTCGGCCTCAAACACTACTCGCTAGACGCTAGATTGGACTAATTGGACTAGACTAGAAAGAAATTAACCACCCCCCATGTCTCGTGTTTAAGTGATTCAAGATATCATCGACACGGGGCTGGTCCAATGGGGGGCCTCCAAGGAGGAGGCAAAGGTGATCCTCGGGGGGGGGGGGGGGGGTCAACCGTGGACGCGACGGGTGATCGGGGTATCCACATGCCCAAGTGGGCTCCATGTTCAATGATAGGATATGAAATGCCCAAACGAAGACTTGGGAGGGTAGTGGTAACCCGCGGACCATGGAGGGTGATGAGGCCAACTACACGGCCTTCCTCCTTGGGACGCCATCCTTGCAAGCCGCCAGCTGCATTACGCAGCGAATTTTGAATTTACCACGTGCCTGGGTCGTCTTGTGCATTTTGCACTTGACAATGGCCATGGGCCGCTTTTTGGGGGAGTTTGTCAACCGGGAGGCTAGGTCGGTCACCCCCGCGCTCCGTCAAGACCTGCAAATTGTCCTGTCGGGGAGGCGTGCAGGTTGGAGCGTTTATGGGTCAGCATCCCCGGACGGGGAGGAGACGGCCAATTTTTTTGACGCATGGCCGGATATTGCTAAGTGCCTCGGCATTAGGCCAAGCACGGCCAAGTACAAGGCCATCACGAACATGTGGGACCTGCTGCAGGCCCTCTATTGTACATATGAGGGCCCTAACCCATTGAATTGTGCTGCTGTGGCCCGCGATTTCCGGCGCCACTACAGGTGGGGGGAAAATTTTAAGAGGTTTTTTTTTCGGATGACCAAAATTAAGGGGGTAAAAAATTGGTATTGCTCCTTAGAAATGAAGGAAAAATTTGGTATGCGGCCCCTTGCTGCTACTTCCTAGTGGATGTTCATTGTGGATTCCGGGTGGGCTCTGGATGGTTGCTGTTATTTCCTGGTGGGCTCTGGATGGTTACTGATATTTCCTGGTAGGCTCTGGATGGTTGCTGTTATTTCCTGGTGGGCTCTGGATGGTTACTGATATTTCCTGGTGGGCTCTGGATCGTGGCAGGCAGGGGGGCATAAATACGACGTTCAGGTGACGTTCAGATGACATGCAGATGTGCAGACATAAAAAAGGCCAAAAAAAGCGAAGCAAAAAATATACCCTAAGGTGGGTTTGAACCCAGGACCCTTAGACGCAGAACCTAGCGCAACTACCAACTAAGCTACATCACGATCTGGCAGAATTGTAACATCAGAGTGTGGATGTCATAGTGAAAAAAAAAAGGTGTCGTTATGGCACCCCCTGACACAATATGGCACAAAGAATCCTTAAAATTGAAGGAAATATTTGGTACGAGGGAGGGCTTCGAAATTTGTCCAAACAACTTTTCCCCGCGCCCAAATTCCCCCCCCCCCCCTGTATACTGTTAGAACAACATCATGGTATCTGCCAAGCCTTGAGCATGATGTAGATACCATGTTGCAGTACATTAAGCCATTTGGCTTGGCTATGTTCTCGGGTGACATTTCGGAAAGCATTACCCGCTTTCTGAAACATGGTCACAACGAGCAGAGCAACCGGGGGGGGGGGGGGGGCTGTGGGGTGGAGGGGGTGGACGAGGTGTCGGGTCGTCAGTGGTCGGCCATCCACAGGGAGGCCAATGTGCAAGCACAGTGCATGACATGGTTGTTTGCATACTTTGACGTGTCGTGGGTTGTGCATGGGGGGCCGCGGTCGCAAGTGCCATGCTCGGGCAGGGATGCCATGGAGGTAAGGAGGGGCCAGGGCCACATGCAGGCTTCCCTGAACCAGCGTGTTTCGCAACAAGATGGAATCGCAAGAGCATTTGGACGAGCTGATGAGGCACGTATATGTAGTGCTGTGCGTTCTAGCGGTTATCCAGGGAATCGTTCTAGTCTTGATCTAGGCAGCACAATCGGCCGCTAGACTGTCGCTAGAACGCCGCTAGAACAGCTGCCTAGAACGCCGCTAGAACGCTCCTATGCTCCAAAATGCAGCGACCCAGGCGCTGATTGCGGATATCCTAGAGGCGCAAAGGCGTGCAGCTCCGGCCGAGGAGGCGGAGCCAAAGGCCGAGCAGGCCCCGAAGGGCAAGGCACCCCCCATCGCCAAGCCCAAGGCCAAGCCCAAGCGCCAACCCCAAGCCCCACATCCACCATCGCCACCCCCTCCCCCGTTGGTCGCCCGGAAGCGGGGGGCGGCAGCGGTCCCCGAGGAGGAGGACCAGGAGGTGGAGGAGGCGCGGGGGGAGCTCAAAGGGCTCTTGGGTTCCCCCGCCGCCTCCAAGGCTGCCAAGGGAAGGGCTGAGACGAAGGTCTCCGCCTGGGAGACCAAAGTGGCCAGCCTCCGGGAGGGGGGGGATGCGGAGAGGATCCGCTGGGGGGAGGCCAACCTTCGCAAGGTGAAGGCGAAGGTGGCGAAGAAGGAGGAGGCGATCGAGGGGTTCGAGCGGGCGGTGGGGCGGAGCGAGAGGGGGTTGGCGGCGGTGGTGGCGAGGGTGAAGGAGGAGGAGGTGGACGAGGTGGTGGAGTTGGACGTGGAGGTGGAGGAGATGGAGGAGGGGATCGTGAACGAGGAGGAGGAGGCGAAGGTGGTGGTGGCGACGCCGGCGGGGGGAGGGGGGGGTGAGCCAGTGGCTCAGGGGGATGATGGGGTCGAGGGATGCGGGGGCCCTCTAGGACCTGCCATGGGACCCGGTAGTACTGGCTAGCCCCCACCCCCCAAACCTGGAAACCCCCCTCCTCGTCGCCCCGGAGAGTCCGGTATGGACTCTGCGGTTTTTGTTGGTGCGGGTGCACCACTGGCTTTTGGGGGCGGGGCGGTGGGTATGGGTGGACGAGGGGGAGGTTGTCCACCCTGCGCATGGGGTGGTCAACGGGTCATGGGGGTGGCAACAGGGCCGGGGAAGCGATGGATAGAGGTGCCCCCCCCCCCCCCGATATGGGGGTGAAGATGATTGAGTTGGCGCAAACCAACATCTTCACCCCTGAGCAGAAAAAGGGGGGGGGGCACCCACTGGCGATTCGTCGCCCACTGCTGGCAAGGGCTAGGCTTGGGGGGGGTTGTTTGGGTGGGGAAGGCCTGGGTTTGGACGCCGACATGGTCGGCGCTGCGGGACTTCGGGGGTTTCAACCCCAAGGCGGCGAACCGGGCGGCGAACCGGGCGGCGTATGCCGGGTTGGTGCACGGTATCGCCTCCCGGCCCAAGTCCAAACCCAAGCCCGCCGCAACCCCCGCTGAGGGCCCCCCGCAGCCGCACCCCCTCAACCCCACGGACGCCTTCGCCAAGGCCCTGGGGGCCACAACTCGGGTTAGGGGTCCCAAAACGCGCGGCACTTTTGACCATCGGATGCGGATTTCAACCTCTTCCACTCTGTCTCTCGCAAAATTTGTTGAAAATGCACGTAGCCTCGGGAAATCGCGGTTTATTGCAATTTTGGGTGTTTTTCGGCTTAAAAACCTTGGCCGGGGCCGGCCGGGTGACCAAAATGGCCCATAGGTGGGCAGAGTGGCTACATCATCCCTGCCTTCTGGGGGAGCCTCAATGCCTTGCACTGGGAGAAAATCAGAAATGGCCCAGAAGCATATATGACAAGAAGTTGCCCCCCCCTCCCCGACCCTTTGGGGGGATTCGGGGGGCTCGGGGGAGGATCTGGGGGGGCCATCTGCCCCGCACTGTACCGCCAAGGCACGGTATGTTGATTGCGTTCTAGCGTTGATCTAGTGAACTGATCTAGCGTTGATCTAGCCACCGCCGTGCCGCCGCCGCTAGAACGTCGCTAGAACGCCGCTAGAACAGTTGCCTAGAACGCCGCTAGAACGCACCTGCATTTTGTTTGTGTCTTGACGTTGTCAGCGTGCAGACGTTCGGAGCCGACCCCCGCGGGGTGCGCCTGGAGTGGCGCGATGGCGGAGGGCGGACGCGCCTCGTGGGGGTCACCGAGTTGAGCCGGATGATGAGAACGAACCCCAATTTGGCTCTCTTGGTGCTGGAGGGTTTGGGTAGGTGGGAAGCGGGCAGGAGAGCGGGGGGCATGGACCCGCGGCACAAGGGTTGGAGGAGGTTGCAGGACCGGGCGGGGGATGACATCAGCAGCAGCAGCAGCAACAGCAGTAGCACGAGCAGCGGGGGGAAGACACCCCCCCAAGGCCCCCAATCCCCCCCCAAAGCCCCCAAGAAAAGACCCCGCCACTTCGAGAGTAGCAACGAAGAGCCCCCCCCCCTCAAGGGCAGCAGGGCAAGCCCAAGGCCAAGGCCAAGCCGCAGGCCAAGGGCAAGGGCAAAGCCAACCCCCCGCCAAAACCCCAAGCCCCCCCCCTTGCAAGAAAGAAGCCGGGACCCCTATGGGAATGTGCCGGGTGTGGGGGACACCCGGTATGTCCCTTGGGCGGAGGGGGGCTATGGGGGGACCGTCAGCCAAGTGACGGTGTTGGGGCATTGGGATGAGGAGTTGGACCCGGGGGGGTGGTGGGTGGTGTCGCAGGGGTCCATTGGGGAGGGGGAGGGGGGGCTTCTGGCCAGTGATGGTCAGGCTCCGATAGCTACTATTAGCATAAGCAAGGGTGCCGTGGTGAAGTTCTTTCCACATCGAGACGATACCAGTTTCACAACTGGTATCGTGAAGATGATGGGAGAATGGAAGCCTTGGCCGAAGCCCGAAGCCTACGTGGATGCTCTCTTTGGGGAGGACCTGCCCGTTAGAATGGCCTGGGTGGACAAGGAGTCACCGAATCCCGAGGAGGAGTCGAAAGGCAAATCCAAGGGAGGACCTGGTGCTTCTATGTGAGAAGGCTAGGCAGGACAGTTCCGGCTGTATAAAACCGGGTGGATCCAGGTAGTACTTGGTGTGGGTACTAGCTTTGGATAAGAGCGTAAGCCGCGTCTAATTAACACAACGAATTGTCTATAAAAAATCTAGGTTTTCCTTTTGGTGGTAAGACGTGCCCTTTCGTTCCTATAAAGCAAAAATGCTTCGATAAATACTGAAACATTTTTGGATTGCTCATTGTTTTGAAATGGATTCCGAGGAAACAATACGGTCACCACCACCCGTATTACACATTGCGGCGGACGTGCAGCAGATCGTTGAGGCCAAGTGGACATGCGGCAGATGGTTGAGGCTACGCGGGCCAATGGGAGTACACCGCGAACAGCAAAACGGATGCACACGCATTTGGTGCCCCAACTCACCGTGGTGGAAATGCGGCAGAGGCTTTACGATGACGAGAAGGCACATCATAGCATGGCACCGCATCTCCGGGTCAGCGGCGTAGCACCATTTTGCTCATTGTAGCACTGCTAGATCCACCGCGCCTAGGAGGATGAACATAATGGAGAAGGGAGTGAGGAGGATGACGAGGATTGGGTAGCAAGCGAAGAGGACCTGACTGAAGTTGGGGAGCAAAATGAGGACGATGGGCGGGATAAGAAGCAAGAAGAGCAGGAAACCGGTCCCACAAAGAAAGGAAGACTTCCCAAAGGAAATCAGTACACCCCAGAGCAGGCTCGAGACGCTATTCGCCGAAGTCACAAGGAGAGTGATAGACGGGCCATGTGAAGAAAGCTTGAACTGGAGGCGGGGCAGAACGCAGCCATCAGGGGCCTGCACGATGCAATTGAAATTCTTGGAGGCTATATTCCTCCTAGGCTGGTCTCCACTCCGGCGCAGCAGAAAATAACAACTTGGCTGAAATAGTGCATCGATAATCGAGCTTTGTACTGCAGTCCCAAGGCACGACACAGTACACATGACACGGCACGCATTGTTGGAGGACTCCACTTATTAGATGACTTGATGTGACCTCATCTCTGGGCCTTATTCCGGGCATTGACACCCATGATGGTGACCATGACTGTCGGTACAGCGTGGTTGAAGGTCATCACTGCATGGTCTGTGATGCCTTTGAACCCCTCCCTCAGGCTACATGGCCCCAACCTTCTGCGGCATAGGGTGATACACCCTAACAATTGTGCTGTCAACTTTTGCAACCTCTGAATTATTGTTTCAAATATGATTGTGTGAAACCAAGTGTTTCTTCCTGCTCTGTGCTCTAATCACTGCAATGTTTCGAGGATCTCCTATGCAAACCGTCTTTTCTTTTGTTGCATGCCGGGCTGATGAGTGGTCCTCTAAGAAAAAGAGATTCGGATACACTATGCCGCCCCCCTTTGTAGTTTTGTCTCACGCCCAAACATCCAAGTGCTGAAATTGGGAACCCATCTCTCAAGCAACTTCAAGGCTTTGCCATGGATTGGGGATGTATGATTGGGGTTCTCTGGTGTCCGCACGGTGTGCAAGCAGTAGGAGGTGATGGTGGTGCAAGAACATCATTTGGTTGTGCAAGTTGTGCCCTTACATGGGATTGGTTAGCATCTTAAGCACCATCTTGATGGCAACTTGAAGGACTTGCAACGGACTTGCGGAGCAAGAGTATGATACCCTAGGTGCTTTCCCGGGCTGTTTAGTTTGCAGTGTTTGCAATGCTAACCATCAAGCAAAGGAAGCAGAAAAGCATTGTCAAATATTTCCCTGGCAACTTTTCATGTTGAAGAAGGTCCAGATGCGGGCACACTAAAGTTGAGGCACCAACGAAAGCCAGTTTTCTTCAATTTTGATGTAGACCTCCTCGCGCTTTGTCCAACCAATGCCTTCTCGCCCAAAAGTGGTGGTCCATCAAGGAAACATGAAATCGTTGAGTATGGCATGTGCGTGCCACAATTTGCATTTAGTTTTGTGTATGGTCAAGCATACAGCGACATTCCCAAGGCGTTATCAAAAACAATCATCAAACATCAAAAACAACGCAAACTGCCGGGTGTGGCTGTTGCTGTGCCCCTGTCTGCACGTGGTTAAAACATGAAAACCAGCTTGTTGCGGTGGAACACACAACATGCACAAGCTATTTAGGCGGTATCTTCATAGCCGTACGTTTGCCAGCTCTCCAGCCTTGTTGGTACTCTCAAATCATTGGAGCACTCACCCAAGCCCTCTGCAAATGGCTCTAACGCCTTGTTGGACCCTGCATCGACCAGCATCTTGGGCACAAAAGTGGTCACCATACACATTTGCTTCGTCACACCATCATTGTTTTCACCGTAGTTGATCACTTTTACAGCCAAACAGTGCGTATGCGCCGTGCAGTTCCAATCATCAGATCATTGAAGACGTTCCAGATTGAGGACAATCTTCATTCCGGCTTGGGGTCCCATTTTGTTTTGCAGTGTGTGTTCCCGCAATACCCCCAAGGCACCAAGGGCGGGCACTTTGGAACCGGTTTGGAAACAGTGTCATAAGGAATTGTTGAATAATTGCCTTATATGAGGACTCTTGGTCCTTCTGCGTAGAAAGGATTGTCATTGCCATCGCCAACTAAGACCTCCGAATTGGACCCCGAATTCTGTGTAGGAGATTGTGCTATTTTGAGCTTCATGAGAACTAATGGTGACAGGTTGTTTAACATTCTTGTGACCCCAACTGGGCTTCTTAAAGGGTTTTCCAAATTTGTAACATTTTATAGCACAGCAATAAATTGGAGAGCAAAAAGCGCACTGCTGGCTACATCCCTAAGGAGGTATGATAGCAGCCATAGCTTGGCGGTGGTCAACGTTGTAATCCCATTTTGTTATGCCTCCTTCTGTGTGCACTGTAGATTCGGGGTGTGATTTGTTTCCTTGCATGGCACAAGCGAAAGGTATCTAACAAGCACCAGATGTCGCTTGAGTGCATCAAGCCGTACAAGTCATTGGCTACGTCTTACGAGGAGCAAGCAGAGTTTGGACTGCCCGTGGAAGGTAGATTCGATGATCTGCCAGAATACAAGAAGGTGTGGCCTTGTCAAGTTTCATGTGGCAAGCAACACAGCTTATGAAGTTCGAAAACGAAGCTAACGCGTGGCTGGCGTTGTTTGACACGGAGAAATTATGTCAACAAGGGACACCACTGGCATGGCCGCCTTCGGGAGTGAATTGCAAACCGTTTGTCATGATACTTGAAGTAGGCAACATGCACCAAGAGAGGCTTAAGTGGGAGCATGCTGGCGGGAAGTTACAAGGACACCACTAGAGAGTAGCAAGAAAAGTGTATTTGCCTCATGCATAGTACGAGACGCCAAACATGAGGTTTACTACCTGCTATGCACTAATATCCACGGCCCGATGGCTGTAGTGCATCCATTCTAGTTTACTCGGAGAAGGCATCATTATGCCATGACATGCCAAGGGCATTGAACGCAGTTGTTTTAGTCGAATGGCCCGTTTTCTCTCCAAAGTGTGGCCTCTTACTTCGTCATTGCTAGGGAATTGAGAAGGTGCACAACGTTGGAAAGAATGTGCATCGCTTGGAGGCGCCATTGGCCTTCGAGTTTGATCCGAGGCCTCAAATTTGGACCGTGCAGCAGGCAACATTTGCCACAATATTGTGCTTTCTGCCATCGATCGGGGCCTCCCCACTATGGAACCTAGAAAATGAAGACAATGGATTCAACAGCATGGTATTGCATTTTCATTTGAAAGGTTGTCGAAAGTGGAAACTGGTTCCTACATCTTGATGCCTTTTCTATCAGTGGTTTTTTACTGTTCACAGTGTTGGACGGAAAACAGTTCATTCATTATCTTGGTGGTGCGCAAACACGAGACGCAAAAGTGCACCAAGATGCGGAAGTACATATTGCCCAAGTTAGCAGTGAATTTTTTCGAATTTGGATGCAGATTCGACTCTTAACTCTACGTGGTTCTGAAAGGCTGGCAATCATTCGTTTGTGAATCCGCAAAACGGGAGGGCTTTCCATTCCAAGCGGTTCAGCGACTATTGGCAAAGCACATTCAAAACAATGTGCCATCCTAGTTGGTGTGCATGCTAGCTTCTTCACCCCTGGGTTGCACGCACTATCGGACTTGTGCGAGAAGCGGTGAGCGTTCCCAGTGTTTGACCCAATGCTTTTTTGAAATATATATTTTGCCAACACATGCTCCGAGCCGCGCAGACCTAGTGTCCTATTTCAGACACCACACACGTGCTTATCTTCCGTTGTACGACTAATGCCATCCCTTGCAGCCATATGGACCCCCTAGATCCCACATCGACCACACAAATTCCGATCTAGGGGCTCAAGCCGCTAAGGGTAGATGGCGAGTCTCCGGGGAGGCCGAAGCCATGGGCCTAGGATCCCGATACCCTGAGCATTGGAGCTCGACCACGGCACGAGCCCAACTCCTTGACCATAAGAGCCCTCATCCCCCAAGAGCCCGACCTCATAGGAGCCTGGAAACAAGCTGTATCTCCCAAAAGTGACCACAGCCACGCGATTCAGGCGCTGTATCAGCTCCGGCGGTTGCCGTGAAACCGATGCCCAGAAGGCCAATCATAGCATGGCAATGCCCTCTTGATGACAGCGTAGCACGATTCCGGTCCTTGGGTTGTGCTAGATGCACCGTACAGACGTAGTGTATTAATTTGGGCAGTGCATAAGGTAGGGGTGCTGCTACCTAGTGCTGCAATGTGCGTGAGGATACTCCATCCATATTGGAACTGGGAACTTTACCGGCACCTTTGTCTTTGGCCTTGTTTTGCAAAGGTTGAGCTTTCCAAGCACCAAACGGCTCTTGGTTTGCAATGTTTTGGGTTGTAGGTATTGCAACAAGAAACAATTTCTAGGGTTGTAATGAGCCATTCTCCAAGTGCCGCCTGCCATTGGTATTTACCAAAAAGAGCATTATATTAAGGAGGGGGTTGCTTTTTGCTTTGTGATTTGTATTTTGGATGATTGGGATGAATTGGAGTCAATGATGACATGCTTAGCACAGGACTGAACGGCGAAATTCGGCAATCCATCCTAATTACTTGGTTAAATAAATTGTGTTCCCATCAAGCTTGGTTCAAGGTGATGCAGTGCATACCCCATCTACACTAATTGTCTAAGCTATTTTCATCATCAAGCACCATCAGGGTGGTTGCCCCCTCCGCTAGCCCCCAACCCTCCGCCTATGAGTAGGGCGGAAGGGTGGGGTGACCTCTTGAAGCTGTTGCAATTCCGGGACCAGCCTTGATCCCCATGGATCGTGATACCCAGAGGGCCTTCGGGGATTTGGCCTCCCCAAAGCGCCCGCGGTTCACTCCACACATTATGCCCCGCCTTACAACAACTACCGCTGCCCCATGGCACTGCATTCCGCCATTGGTGTGCGCTGGACTGCCAACCATTAGCCAAAATTCAACCCTAGTTGGTTCTTCACAGGTCAAGCAATTCCGCCCCTTACCCTGTCCCAATGGCACACCAACTCGCCGAACCAAGGCCCTAAAGTACAGTGGGCTCCGGACCCGCGTGGGAGGTGCAGAAGCGTTAAGAAGCCCCCTTTGCGCCCTCGCAGCGCCCCGCGGCCGCGGAAGGAGGTGGATTGGGAGGCCAAAGGGCCCGCAAAGGCGCGCGGCCGCATTCGTAGGGGGGCGCGCCCATTGTGGGCCTGTGGGGGCGGTTAGTTCCGCCCAAGGCGGGCCGCCCTTGCCACGCGTGGCTGGGGAGGGAAATGTCGTGGGCATCGTGAGGGGCGGGGTGATCATAGTCGCCATTGTGGCCGCTGGTGGGGTCTGAGTTGGTTTGGTCATGGCCGATGGCTTGGCTTCCTGCTTTGCGGCTGGCGGGGACCCCTATTCGGTTCACAGAGGTAAATTCAAATGTGCTCCCTCTAAGCGCTAGGAATGTAGGATTAGACGCACGTACACCGCCACGGGGGAGAGTGGCTACCTCACCCCTGCCGTATCGGGGATCCCCACCGCTTCGGAGCGGGGGGATAAAATCAGAAGTGGCCCACAAGTGGGCAATGTGGCTACCTCACCCCTGCCGTATCGGGGATCCCCACCGCCTCAGAGCGCGGGAATAAAATCAGAAGTGGCCCAGAAGTGGGCAATGTGGCTACCTCACCCCTGCCGCATCGGGGATCCCCAGCGCTTCAGAGCGGGGGGATAAAATCAGAAGTGGCCCACTTGTGGGCAATGTGGCTACCTCAGCCCTGCCATATCGGGGATCCCCACTACTTCAGAGCGGCGGGCAAAATCAGAAGTGGCCCACAAGTGGGCAAAGTGGCTACCTCACCCCTGCCGTATCGGGGATCCCCACCGCTGCAGAGCGGGGGGATAAAATCAGAAGTGGCCCACAAGTGGGCAATGTGGCTACCTCAACCCTGCCGTATCGGGGATCGCCACCGCTTCAGAGCGGGGGGATAAAATCAGAAGTGGCCCACAAGTGGGCAGAGTGGCTACCTCACCCCTGCCGTATCGGGGATCCCCACCGCTTCACAGCGGGGAGATAAAATCAGAAGTGGCCCACAAGTGGGCAATGTGGCTACCTCAACCCTGCCGTATCGGGGATCCCCACCGCTGCAGAGCGGGGGCATAAAATCAGAAGTGGCCCACAAGTGGGCAATGTGGCTACCTCAACCCTGCCGTATCGGGGATCCCCACCGCTGCACAGCGGGGGGGTAAAATCAGAAGTGGCCCACAAGTGAGCAATGTGGCTACCTCAACCCTGCCGTGTCGGGGATCCCCACCGCTGCGGAGCGGGGGGGTAAAATCAGAAGTGGCCCACAAGTGGGCAAAGTGGCTACCTCACCCCTGCCGTATCGGGGATCCCCACCGCTTCGGAGCGGGGGGATAAAGTCAGAAGTGGCCCAGAAGTGGGCAATGTGGCTACCTCACCCCTGCCGTATCGGGGATCCCCACCGCTGCAGAGCGGGGGCATAAAATCAGAAGTGGCCCACTTGTGGGCAATGTGGCTACCTCACCCCTGCCGTGTCGGGGATGCCCACTACTTCGGAGCGGGGGGCCAAATCGGAAGTGGCCCACAAGTGGGCAAAGTGGCTACCTCACCCCTGCCGTATCGGGGATCCCCACCGCTTCAGAGCGGGGGGGTAAAATCAGAAGTGGCCCACAAGTGGGCAGAGTGGCTACCTCACCCCTGCCGTATCGGGGATCCCCACCACTTCACAGCGGGGAGATAAAATCAGAAGTGGCCCACAAGTGGGCAATGTGGCTACCTCACCCCTGCCGTATCGGGGATCCCCACCGCTGCAGAGCGGGGGCATAAAATCAGAAGTGGCCCACAAGTGGGCAATGTGGCTACCTCAACCCTGCCGTATCGGGGATCCCCACCGCTGCAGAGCTGGGGGGTAAAATCAGAAGTGGCCCACAAGTGGGCAATGTGGCTACCTCAACCCTGCCGTATCGGGGATCCCCCTCGCTTCAGAGCGGGGAGAAAAAATCAGAAGTGGCCCACAAGTGGGCAATGTGGCTACCTCACCCCTGCCGTATCGGGGATCGCCACCGCTTCAGAGCGGGGGGATAAAATCAGAAGTGGCCCACAAGTGGGTAATGTGGCTACCTCACCCCCGCCGTATCGGGGATCCCCACCGCTCCAGAGCAGGGGGCAAACATGAAGACACAAAAAACACCAAAAAAGCGAAGGCAAAAATATTGCAGGCAACTGGGTTTCAACCCACGACCTCTGAAATCAGCGCCTAGTGCTACTACCGACTAAGCTATGCCAGGCCTGACACATCAGAGAGTGGTCGCCTTAGTAAAAAAAAAAAAACTTTGGGCGTCCTTATGGCAACCCCTTGGGGGAGAGCCAAGGGGGAGAGCCAAGGGGCAAAGCCAAGTGGGAGAGTAAAGGGACGGGGTTAGGGTGAGGGGTGGGGTCAGGGTTAGGGTTAGGGTCACTAAGCTGGTGGAACCAGTCTTGGTTTTATAACCCTTTTTAGTGTCTAGGGTGGACTTACCAGGTTTAGCAGCAGCAGCAGCAGCCAGCAAGCAAGCAGCAAGCATCAAGCAGCAAGCAGCAGCACGCGCGAAATGGGGAAAAATCAGAAGTCCGTCGTGGTGCTTCAGATTTGGGTGAAATTTGGGTGCATGATACCTATGGGTGTGAAGTACAATAGCACAAAGTTTGAGCAAAAAAATCAACGGTGGCGGCCGGGAACGGGATTTGCAAGTGGCGGACCTCAGTTTCAACAGCTCCGATTTAGGGCCAAAAAAGGCCATTTTTGGGCCAAAAAAGCCCTGGAACACATTCAAAACGGCCAAACGAAGGGAAACGGTGGGTACACTTCACGTGCGGCTTGACTTCCGCGTGTCAACAAGCTCTTTGTGGCCCTCTAATTCCATGATATGTCCTGCAAACGGCCCAAAAAGGCCCCGAGAAGCCCCAAATGCCGACAGCCACAAACCAAGAACAGGCCATATCTTTGGCTACATGGCTCAAAATGCGATTCCGAGGGCACCTACTCCACCCGCAACCCCCTTCTTTTTGTGGTCTCCACCCCTCACAATTGCCCAAACGGACGCCTAGACCCCAATGCCTAGGCCCACTAGGCTGCCGCAAGCTGCAAGCTCAAGCTCAAACAGGTGGGTGCCCAAATGGGTCAACAGGGTCCAATAGGGGCAAAAAGATGATTTTTCTCAAAAAATGATCCTCGACCATGTGCGACGCTAAAACAAATGTTTTTGGACCGTTTTGGGCTTGTGGTGGCCCATTTTGGTTCTCCGAAAAACCCAAAATGCCTTGAAAATGGGCTGTTTTGGGACCAAAAATGGGTCAAAAATGGGTCAAAAACGCATTTTTCCAAACCCCATCCTAGACCATTTGGGGTGCACGAACGGGTGAAATGAGGCCATTTTGAGCCCATTTTGGGGCATTTTGGCCCCTCAAAAGTCCAAAAAGCTTGAAAGTGGGCCTCGTGGTGATGGGGTTCACTTCCAAGCTGATTTCACTTTGTCAAGAGCCATCAATGTGTGAATCATTCTTGATGTCCCTCACCAGTCATAGCTGATGTTCCCTCCCCCACAAGTTCGGTCTTAATTTGCAGTCTTGATTAGGGTCAAGGGGGAGAGCCAAGGGGGAGAGCCAAACCCCTGGTACACGCTAGAATACCGAATCTTGATCTAGCCTAGAACGCTCTAGCCAGAACGTTCTAGCCTAGATTAGATCAATACTAGAACGATATAATGTCTACCAACATATCCCAATTTCTTCATTGCTCCGCCGTGCATGCTTGCTATTGTCCGTAGTGCATTGTTCCATGCTTCCTTCTTTCCCGCTTAGATATTGCACATTTCTTTGCAATGAAACGCCCCGCCACTTCCCCCCTTGTTCCCTCCTCAACCGGGAAGGATACTTCCCTCTTGTCTAAGGCACTACGGGATTTGAGTGCGGCCTCAAACCTCAAGGATGAGCGGGTGGGCCATTACTTGGCCACGTGGGCGCTATCATGCCCCCTAGCACGGCGGCAATTCAACAACGCCTTCCAATATGTGAACTCAGCCACTTCCACCCATACCACGGGTGAGGCATGCAAGGCCGCCGTTGAGGCATACGCCGCCTCCCTACTTCCCCCCGTCGCCATGTGTGAACTAGTGCTCAACATGAGGGCCCCCAAGTCCTCGTGGAGGACCCTCACGGAGCTCTACACGCTCCGTAAGTTGGAGTATCACCGCACCGTCCCTAGTGGCCCCTACTCCCGTCCAATTTGCACCGAGCGGGCTTTCCAAGCCCGTTGGAAGGAGTTGGTCGTCCCGGTGCAATTGGATGACCCCGTTGCCACGGTGTTGCCCAAGGCCACCGGGATCTCATGGCCCTTCGCCTCATGGGTCACATACATCCTCTTCCGGATGGGCTTGGTGCGGTCAATCAACCGCACCTTCCCGTTGACGTGCATCGTCCGGGGAGATGCCTACCCCGTGGCCGGGGGCAATTGGACCCAACTCACCATCTCCTTGGCCAACTTCGAGCGCTTGGCCCGCTCCCCGGCGGGCCTTTGGGTGTTGAGCATGGCCAATTGCGATGACAGGGCCATGGACACCCTTGGCACGTTGTGGAAGAGCAATTGGGAGGTACTCCTCTGACGTAGTGCATTTCACTCGTTCTAGTTTTGATCTAGTCGGCCTCAAACACCGCTCGCTAGACGCTAGATTGCACTAGACTAGAACGAAATTAACCACCCCCCATGTCTCGTGTTCAGGTGATTTAAGATATCATCGACACGGGGCTGGTCCAATGGGGGGCCTCCAAGGAGGAGGCAAAGGTGATCCTCGGGGGGGGGGGGGGTCAACCGTGGACGCGACGGGTGATCGGGGTATCCACATGCCCCCAAGTGGGCTCCATGTTCAATGAGGGGATATGAAATGCCCAAACGAAGACTTGGGAGGGTAGTGCTAACCCGCGGACCATGGAGGGTGATGAGGCCAACTACACGGCCTTCCTCCTTGGGACGCCATCCTTGCAAGCCGCCGGCTGCAGTACGCAGCGAATTTTGGAATTTACCACGTGCCTGGGTCGTCTTGTGCATTTTGCACTTGACAATGGCCATGGGCCGCTTTTTGGGGGAGTTTGTCAACCGGGAGGCTAGGTCGGTCACCCCCGCGCTCCGTCAAGACCTGCAAATTGTCCTGTCGGGGAGGCGTGCAGGTTGGAGCGTTTATGGGTCAGCATCCCAGGACGGGGAGGAGACGGCCAATTTTTTTGACGCATGGCCGGATATTGCTAAGTGCCTCGGCATTAGGCCAAGCACGGCCAAGTACAAGGCCATCACGAACATGTGGGACCTGCTGCAGGCCCTCTATTGTACATATGAGGGCCCTAAACCATTGAATTGTGCTGCTGTGGCCCGCGATTTCCGGCGCCACTGTACTGTTGGAACAGCATCATGGTATCTACCAAGCCTTGAGCATGATGTAGATACCATGTTGCAGAACATTAAGCCAGTTGGCTTGGCTATGTTCTCGGGTGACATTTCGGAAAGCATTACCCGCTTTCTGAAACATGGTCACAACGAGCAGAGCAACCCGGGGGGGGGGGGGCTGTGGGGTGGAGGGGGTGGACGAGGTGTCGGGTCGTCAGTGGTCGGCCATCCACAGGGAGGCCAATGTGCAAGCACAGTGCATGACATGGTTGTTTGCATACTTTGACGTGTCGTGGGTTGTGCATGGGGGGCCGCGGTCGCAAGTGCCATGCTCGGGCAGGGATGCCATGGAGGTAAGGAGGGGCCAGGGCCACATGCAGGCTTCCCTGAACCAGAGTATTTCGCAACAAGATGGCATCGCAAGAGCAGTTGGACGAGCTGATGAGGCACGTATATGTCGTGCTGTGCGTTCTAGCGGTGATCCAGGGAATCGTTCTAGTCTTGATCTAGGCAGCACAATCGGCCGCTAGACTGTCGCTAGAACGCCGCTAGAACAGCTGCCTAGAACGCCGCTAGAACGCTCCTATGCTACAGAATGCAGCGACCCAGGCGCTGATTGCGGATATCCTAGAGGCGCAAAGGCGTGCAGCTCCGGCCGAGGAGGCGGAGCCAAAGGCCGAGCAGGCCCCGAAGGGCAAAGCACCCCCCCTCGCCAAGCCCAAGGCCAAGCCCAAGCCCCAACCCCAAGCCCCACATCCACCATCGCCACCCCCTCCCCCGTTGGTCGCCCGGAAGCGGGGGGCAGCAGCGGTCCCCGAGGAGGAGGCCCAGGAGGTGGAGGAGGCGCGGGGGGAGCTCAAAGGGCTCTTGGGTTCCCCCCCCCCCCCGCCTCCAAGGCTGCCAAGGGAAGGGCTGAGACGAAAGTCTCCGCCTGGGAGACCAAAGTGGCCAGCCTCCGGGAGAGGGGGGATGCGGAGAGGATCCGCTGGGGGGAGGCCAACCTTCGCAAGGCGAAGGCGAAGGGTGCGGAGAAGGAGGAGGCGATCGAGGGGTTCGAGCGGGCGGTGAGGCGGAGCGAGAGGGAGTTGGCGGCGGTGGTGGCGAGGGTGAAGGAGGAGGAGGTGGACGAGGTGGTGGAGTTGGACGTGGAGGTGGAGGAGATGGAGGAGGGGATCGTGAACGAGGAGGAGGAGGCGAAGGTGGTGGTGGCGGCGCCGGCGGGGGGGGGGGGGTGAGCCAGTGGCTCAGGGGGATGATGGGGTCGAGGGATGCGGGGGCCCTCTAGGACCTGCCATGGGACCCGGTAGTCCTGGCTGGCCCCCACCCCCCATACCTGGAAACCCCACTCCTCGTCCCCCCGGAGAGTCCGGTATGGAGTCTCAAGTTTTTGTTGGCCATAAAGGTGGTTTGCTGAAACGTACAGACGTCCACCACCGCCTGTCGTAAAACCATAAGTTCTTCACGTCAGTGCATGCATGTGCAGTTCAGTTCAATCACACAGGCTCCATGTGTCCCCTTCTTGGTTGGGGTGCTCCACTATCTATGTACATTACCAGAAAAATCAAGGGGTGTGGCAATCGCATGTGTGCCATGTGGCTGTGTGTATGGGGTATCCCATCGCGGGTGAGGTGCCCCGTGCTTCAGTGGAAGCACCCTGGACTCCAGCTTCGCTGGTCCCAGGTTCGAATCCCGCTCCCCGGGCTGCCAGAAGCGGATCAAGCGGAGCGGCAGCTCGGGCAAAGGCAAGCAACGGGTGGGGTGGCAGCCTCCCATCGGGCGTGGACGGTGGCGGGGCGCACTGCTGCAGGCGCCTGGGCACATTTTTGACTGTAAAAGGGGGGGGGGGGGAGCTGTAGCAGCTCAGTGGGGAAAAAATAGTTAAGGCCAGTGAGAAAAAATAGAAAGTAGAAAGTAGAAAGTAGAAAGCAACGGGAGGGGCCCCAGTCCCCGGTCGGGCGAGGTGCACCACCGGCTGTTGGGGGCGGGGCGGTGGGTATGGGTGGACGAGGGGGGGGGTTGTCCACCTGGACAAGCCCCTGCGCATGGGGTGGTCAACGGGTTGTGGGGGTGGCAACGGGGCCGGGGAAGCGATGGAGGGAGGTCCCCCCCCTCGCCCCCCGAAATGGGGGTGAAGATGTTTGAGTTGGCGCAAACCTACATCTTCACCCCCGAGCAGAAAAAGGGGGGGGGGGGGCACCCATTGGCGATTCGTCGCCCACTGCTGGCAGGGGCTGGGCTTGGGGGGGGGGGTTGATTGGGTGGGGAAGGCCTGGGTCTGGACGCCGACATGGTCGGCGCTGCTGGACTTCGGGGGTTTCAACCCCAAGGCGGTGAACCGGGGGGCGTATGCTGGGTTGGTGCACGGTATCGCCTCCCGGCCCAAGTCCAAGCCCAAGCCCGCCGCAACCCCCGCTGGTGGTTGATAGGTAAATAGGTGGTTGTAGGCGCCCACGCCCCTGCTTGGGGAGGGCCGTATGAATATGCGATTCTCTCCAACACGGCTTCTCGGGGGCCCGCCAGTGGGCGGAAATGCTACGTAACCCCTGCATTCTCGGGGGTCCCCAGCAAAGGGGACAAAATCAAAAGTGGCTACCTCACCCTTGACCTTCGCAAGGGCCCG
The DNA here is from genome assembly GCA_964036045.1 of Eutreptiella sp. 'Long Island Sound 2002'. Taxonomy (NCBI): domain Eukaryota; phylum Euglenozoa; class Euglenophyceae; order Eutreptiales; family Eutreptiaceae; genus Eutreptiella; species Eutreptiella sp. 'Long Island Sound 2002'. Next base: position 2,053,088 of record OZ038383.1, on the reverse strand, counting down.
CAAGTGGGCGGAAATGCTACGTAACCCTTGCATTCTCGGGGGTCCCCGGCAAAGAGGACAAAATTTTCGGCCGCCTTTGGCGCCAGCCTATGTATGGCCCGTAGCCATTGACCCTTGGTAACTACGTGGACCACGAAGGCAGGGGGGGGGGGGTCGCGTACCCGAACTGAGGAGACGCACCCCCCATGCCCTTGCCGCTTTAAGAGAGTCCCAACGCAAGGATGGAATGGAAAGCGGCCTCATAACCCCTCCCATCTTGGGACCCAAAAGTGGGCAGATGGGGGCCCGCAAATAGGCAAAATGGCTACATAACCCCTCCCGTCTTGGGGGTCCCGAGAGCAGGGACGGAATGCAAAGTGGCTTCAAACGCCTCCTCTCTTTGGAGCCCCCATGTGGGCAAAATGGCTTCATAACTCATGCCGTCTTGGGGGTCCCTAGAGCAGGGACAGAAGCAAAACTAGCTAACCAAACCCGGATGTCTTGGGGGCCCATATATGGGGAAAATGGGTGCCATCTTGGAGGTTCCAAAAGCAGAATCAGAATGAAAATGGGCTTCATAGCTCCAGCCGTCTTGGGGGGACAGGTGGGGGCAAATGAGCCACACACCCCTTGCTATCTTTGGCGTCATAACCCTTGCCATCTTGGGGGTCCCCAAAGCGGGGACGGAATGCAAAAAGTCTGCACACCCCCTTTTGCCTTGGGGCCCATATATGGGTAAAATTAGCTAGATGATCCGTGTCATTTGGGGCTACTAGAAGCGGCAAGAGAGTCCAAAATGCATACTTAACCCGCCATCTTGGGTGGTCCCAAGGTAGGAATGGGGTGCAAAGGAGTTGGAAAACCCCTATTGTCTTGGACGCACACATGTGGGCAAAATGGCTACATAATCCCTACCGTCTTGGGAGTCCCCAAAGCAGGGAAAGAATGAAAATTCGCTACATTACCTTTGCCATCTTCGGGGCCCACATGTGGCCCAAATGGCTACACAACCCTCCCCCCCCTTGCCGCCCTTGGGGGTCCCCGAAGCGGGGGCGGGATCAAAACCGGCTACACAACCCTTGTCATCTTGGGGGCCCGCATGTGGGCAAACAAACAACAAGACACGATGGAGATTGTCAAATTGTAGAATTTCATCATTCTTTGGATGGAGGATGGAGGCACCAAAATAAGCGGTGTCGCGTGATGAGCCTTGGGGTTTGTTTGTTTTGTGCACAGAACGTGCAACACTTGCACAAGTAACTACAGAGGGTGCAAGGGAAAATTGAACATGTTGCAGGAGCAAGTAGCCTTAAGGGCCATCCGTTACGGAAAAAGGACTCCTAAAGGAGCACCCTTCTCACCGGAGATGGAAAAGAAGATGTGTAGATCGGCCCAGGTGGTGCACTACACTATAGGCGGGCTCACGGTGGCTTGGGAAGGCTGTGCAAGCACATACAAGCCCCTCCCCGGGCTGGTATGCCGAGGACCTTGCCCTTGTGGTGCATGGTGGACAGAATGCTACACCATGGTGGGTGTTGACGTCGATACGCTCAACTGTGAAATGACCCACATGGGCATTGCCCTTCGGGTTCACTGATGATGGTTACGGTTTTCTACTAGATAACATGTGAGAGACAACCTCCACCTGAATCATGGCTGTAACCTAGAGCGCCCTTGGCTTTTGCGACGTTCCACTTCTGTGGTTGCAGGCTGCGCACCAAGGGCATCGTCTTTTCACACGTGCCCCCCCCCACCCTCCCCACAGCACAACGAGCAGTTCATGTGATTGCTCATTGCACAAAAAACAGCAAAAACAATAGAAAAAAGGCCTTTTGAAGGCAATAAGATTTGAATTCGCAAATGTAAAATTACACAATGTAAATGGCTTGTTGTCCCCTCTGATTTTTGCCAGTTTCGTTCGAGACTCATCTCTGGAGTTTGTGTAATGCCAATTTTTGTTTAAAAAAACGGCCTAGAAAAGGGTCATTTTGCCCTAAAAACAGCAAAAACGATAAAAATACGGCCTTTTGAAGGCAAGAAAGTTTGAATCTGCAAATGTAAAATTACACAATGTAATTTGCTTGTTGTCTCCTCAGATTTGTGCCCGTTTCGTCGGAAACACATCTCTGGGGTCTGTGTAATGCCAGTTTTTGTTCCAAAAAACGGCCCAAAAAAGGGTCATCCACGAATGATACCCGTACCCAAATGCACTTGTTTGCAAATCCTGGTGTAGAGGGACGGATGATTTCCAAATGCTGTCTTGACAGAATTGAAGCCAAGGAACCATTTCAAATCGAATATCTGCATGACATTGCATCTCCCAAGCCCAGCGAGATTTCATGTTCCCATCAACAACCAGGTGCTTATAGCACCATGGTCATGGTCCCTCAATACATAACCCTCTGTGGGTCTCCAGCTCTATTTACGCATAATGTAAACACAATTGGCTGCATGTGTGATGTTTGCACTAGTGACGCTTGTCGGGGCTGGGCGTGCTGGATCAGCCCCGAGTCTCGTGACGCATGCATGCACTGCTGAGCGGCTGCATGTGGCAGATCCGCAGTTGCAACGCCTCTGGACCGGGGGTTGGGTGTGCCGGCTCAGCCCCCAACGCCAAGAGCCAGACCATAAAATGGGTGGGAGCATGTTTTGTGCGTACACACATATATTTGATTGACATCCATCTGCCCAAACATAAACTGGAGCACTATTCCCCTGAAACGTGACTGAGCGCCATTACATGCACCACGTGACCACGCAAAACCCTGGCCACATCGCACAGTGATGCAACGCACCCCAGACACACACCGCGTCTCCGCCCCTCTGCTCATGGGCGACGTTGGCTGCGAATTCATCTGCTGGCGTGTGCGTGCGCGCCATGCCCCTGGGTGCTGCGGACACTGGGGGCGGCCGCAATTCCTCCTGCACGTCCCATCTTTCGTCCTCATCCGGGTCTACAAGCATCAGGAATCGGGGTGGCAGTGGGCCTGTCGACAGCAGGAGTACCACACCACCGCGACAGCATCCTGCACAGCTGCACAACAGTGCACCAGCGTGGCTGTGCCCAGCCTTTGCGGAGCCAAGCACTTGCAGTTCCCGTGCGCCACGCCGCCCAATCCAATTGAACAGCAATTCAGCGGCCTGTCCAAGAACCTCTCGAAGCCCAGTACCAAAGGAATGCAAGCCCTCAGACAATTGCAAGTGCTGAACCAAAATGGCGAAAAAAGATAGATGAAAAAACCAAAGGAAAAGCACAACATTCCGTGGTCAGGGGCAGCAGAACACAGGGGCCGCTCCAAAGGGCCATGAGGCCATGGAAATGGAAATGACACCCATCCAAAGCCGAGACGTCTGCATGCACTGCCGATCGGCTGGAACTCGATCATTGGCACTGATGCGATGGCAAAAAACACGGATACCAGGGGGGTGACCCATAACAACGACACGGTGGATGCAAGACGAGAGCCGGTGCAGGTGCAATGGTCGCACCATGATTCCTGCCACATCGCGGGTAGGTGTGCTGGTCAGTCTCCAGCCTGGTGACGTCTGCAGCAGTAAGACCATCCCCCCAAACAGACAGAACAGGGTACATCAACAGATAGGCATTTGCTGTTTTCGAGGTGCAAGGTTGCAAGGCAGTCCACAGCACCAGAAGGACCCCTGTAATTAGCACGTCGCAGTGTGTTGGGACATGCGGTGCATAGCTGCTGCACTGGTGGTGCTTGTGAAGCGGGGGCCGGGTGTGCTGGCTTCAGCTCACAGCCCCTCGATTCGGCCCACAGGTTCGGGTGGGAGTATATGGTGTGGACTGATTACGACATCCCCGAATGATATCGCACGAGTTCATGTCATGCGGTGCGCGGTTTTAGGACGCTCAGGGCACGCTTCACGCTGTCAGCTTCTGCAAATACAAATCACTGTGTATCTGGAGGACAAAAGCGCTGGTCATGGGGCTTTTTGGTTGCGCGCGCGCGCGACGCGCCCGTCCCTATCGACGCGTGCGCGCGCGCCTGTCCTGATATCACAGCCTCGCAGGCGGACATACCCTGCATGTCTGGATCCAATTTCGAGAGCGGAGACTTGCTTGCAAAGTACCAATTCAAGTCCTTCTGCACACTTCGGACGGCCTCCCCCTGGAGATAGAAACATGCGATGGGGCTCTGCACAGCAGCCTGGACACCCCAGATTTTCGATTGCGCGCGGGGGGTGGGGGGCTGATAGAGCCCCCTCGCCCCCCGCCCCACAAAAGGGGAGCTTCGTTGACTGGAACCTTTCAAAGCCCCGTGGGATCACATCCGGGCCCAGACCCCGACTTTCAGAAGAAAAAGGAAGAGCGGTATTTATCAAAAAGCAATGCAAGACTAGCAACACACTTCTGGCAAAATGTGGCCCATGCTTCTCCATTCGGTCCCGGAGCGTGACAGTCGGGAATGCCAAACTGTCAGCGTATATCTCACCCCTGTCCCCAATGAAGAGCATACCGCCTCGCGTCAGACTTGCATAGCTGCATTGGTTCTGCGACTGTGATACCGAGAGGACCGTTACCTCCAAGCCCATTGCTCAGTGACACCCCGGACCTCGATCAACAAAAGAAGATCTGTCCAGTGTCTTTGTTGAAACTAGGCTCCGGGGGAGTGCATGGGAGGGAGGGGGGGGGGCGGGGACGGGAGGCGGGCCGCGCCGGAGGGGGTTGCCAGGACGGCTCAGCAGGGGTGCCGGTTGGTGCGAGGGACACGCGCTGGTTTGGGTTTTCGGGAGAAAACCGTGTGCAGTGTTTGTCCGCAGTCGGTGGCGAAACGTGTTGTGCGAGGCGCGAGTGGCCCTGTGCGCACAGGCGCTGCTTCTTCCCCGCGGGGTCCCAGCACCGGCGGGGCGGGAGTTTTGTGGGCGGGAACAGAATATCTGCCCCGGGTCTCACAACAGCAGCTTTCTGGTTCGGGGCTGATTCGGGGCCATGGCTGGTCCTGGCCCACCCGCCCACGAACGGACATCTGAGAAGTTTTGCAAATGGGGAAATTAAACTTTTCTGAAGGGGTCGAAGAGTCAAGCTGAGGATACGCACGCGTTGCTTTAGTCTCTGTTACCCCCCCCCCCCCCCAAAGACGTTCACCGATGGTAGTGGTTGTGGTCGTTGATTTTGTGTGTTGTGTTGGGGGGGGGGGGGGGTATTACTGTGTTTAGGAGGGGAATTCCAAGCGGCCCGTGACCGTCTGCTCTCCGAGTTGCCGATATGAGGCGGCCGAAGGGCTGGAGGCCCTGAAGTGGCGGACCCTGAAATGGCTCCTGCCCTGCCAAAGGCCGGGTCCATACGATCATCAGGACCAACTCCCAGGAGCTTCCAGGGGATGCAAGGCACACGCCACATACATCATACGGGAACCGCTCCCGGACGTGGTCCTGCGGCTGGGGATGCGTGTGGACGTACAGCGTCTGTGGACAGGGCAGGCGCGATGAATGGCACGTGCATATCGCAAGGGACTCGAGGGAGGATGCAAGCTGCAGGCGGGCGGGTTCGGGGCACGCCACTCTGACCCAAACCGGCACCCACGTGGTTCAGCTGACACCACATGGGACGCCTGTCTCTGAAGTGCCGGGATCGAATCGCAGGTGGGGGCGTGTGAACAATGCTCAGCCATCGCAGGGGCCTGTGTGTCTTGGGTGATCCCATGAGCCGCAGGGGACCAAAACTGGTTCGCTGGTGCCTGGGGATCGCCCGGCAGTTCTGCCTCGACTGCTGCCCGGTCTGACCACGGGAGGTGCACTGCAAACAGCACTCAGGCAGGCCCTGTACCGGGGCGCCCACCGCATGGAGCCGCAGGCCAAAAAGGGTCCAACGGGGGTCGGGTCAACGTGGGCTAAAAAATGACCTTTTCCCAAAAAAATTGCCTCTACCAAAGTTGTTCCCCGACCACTTGGGATGACCAAACGAGTCTGTTTAGCCCGTTCTGAGTCCATCGATAAACATTTCGGCCCTCCAAATGACCCAAAACATCTGGAAAACGGGCCATCCCGGGGCCAAGAATGAGTCAGAAATGGGTCAAAACCTCGTTTTTCGAGAGGTCAGGATGCTCTAGCCAGTGGTTTTCGCCCATTTTCAGGCATTCCGCAAATTCCGAAAATTAGAGGGGGGGAAACAAAACATTCCGCCGCCGTGGGCAGACGGATGACGGAAAAAGCCGAAAGTTCCGACGGCAAGTTGTCGTGCCAGTTTTTGAAACAAATGGTTACACTTTCTTGGAAACACAGTTCTTCAAGTCAAAAAGGTGCCCATGTCATGGCCATCCGACTCCACCACCACAAGAACAAATGAGCCACCGCCGCCGCCGCCGCCGCCGCCACCACAATGACAATAACAACAACAGCAGCGACAACAACAACAACAGCTTGGGGGGTCAAGAAGCCTGCAATTTGTTGTGCGGGTGCCTGTCATTTGCCATTGTTCTGCGCTTGTCGGCAATGTCAGTTACGATCGGCAAAATATTGAAGTTTTGGGGTTTGTCCCTTCTCCCGGGCGTTCCTCTGGTATTTTGTTCCCGTGACGCAACTTCTACTCTTCCCAAAATACGACCCCAAAAAAGAAAGGAGATGGACCGTGCGCGTGCAGTCTGCTAAAGCACATCGCAAACGTTGTTGTAGCGGGGGCATCGTTAACCTCTGCGTGCGAAAGTGTCGAGGACATCTCAGACGGAACAGTACACAAAGCAAAAATACTCCAATTGCACAAAAGCGAGCACTCCGTAGCGTAGCAGCACGTTTTGGAATGAGAAATTGAAAACCGACTCGGGCCGTGCAGTAGCCACCTCAGTATGCATACTTAAGCGCACAATTGGAGGGCACTTGCAGGGCAACCGATGGCGGTTGGAGGGTAACCGAGAGCCATTGGAGGTCGACGTTTTGCAACAAAAAAACTTGTCCGAAAAAACGCCCTGCGGCTTTGAGCACGACCGTCCTTGAGGAGCAAAAGGACTCCCCATTGTTCTGCTACGGGCTGACCACAAAAAATGTGGTACGCGCAGCAGCCAACTGACAACGTCAACGTCAGGACAGCCCACAACGGCAATTGGCTAGTGCTTGACGCCCGAGGGCCCTTGGACACGGGACATGCGTCTTTTGAGCCCCGACCCACGCCTCATACCTTTTTGGGGTTCGCCTGCGATCGGACCATAAGCCCCACAATGCTCGTCCCGGGGCCCACTGTGCTCATGGACGCCGCGCCCCACTCGAACATCCTGGAGCTTCCTTTCTGCAACACAACGGTACGGCTTTGCTGGCGAAACACTGGGCGACTGGGAACGCGCAGAGATGGGCACTTGTGCGCTGATATGCGTATGCACATCGCTAATATGCATGAGCAGAGGCATATGCGCACAGATGTATGCTCGTGCACACGAACGCATGGCCGGCAGCTGCATTCGTGCATGCACCAAAGACATGCGCCCCTTCGTGTGGTGCTTCGAATCAGGTGCATACTGGACGAGCAGGCACTGATGACACGTGGTGTTGTTGTGGTTGTGGTCGTAGTTGTGGTCGTGGTCGTGGTTGCTGCGGTAGCTGTTGCCATGGTGGTGCTGCTACTGCGACTGTTGCTGCTGCTGCTGCTGCTGGTGTTGGGGTAAGGATGGGAATTCCAGGCTCGTGTGCGTCTACTCTCATTCCACTGCAACAACACGCAACCGTGGTGGAATTGGGGTCCTGGCGATGCTGATTTCACAATCTTTCGCACCTCGAACCACAAACCATGCATCGTGCACGTCACATGCAGCTCGCATGTCAAGCATGACCAAATCCGCTCACCGACGGTGGCAAGCAGCATAAACCAGGGGTAACGGCAGCAGCATCACCTCCACCAACCCTTCCTCCGCCCAGTGGTCCCGCCCATAGTCCCAGGGGATCAATGGTCGGTGTCGATCGACTGCATGCCCCCGCCATAGACACTTTCAGCCATTAGTCCAGAGGTTCTCGCACGATTGTATGGTTCCCAGGGGGGGGGGGGGGGTGGCACAAGGCCTCGGTATCAGGTTGTTTGCCTTTGGCGGTGCCCATTGGCCTCTCGCCACTGCTCATTCTGACCCTCTGTGGGCCCGAACGTGTTTTGGTTGTGTGTCCCGGGGGGGGGGGGGGGTTGCGCACGGGGAGCATCAGGGTGCTAAGGTTCAGATGTTTTCTCTTTACCCACGACAGACTTCAGACGGGAGGTATCAGTGGATGATGGGGCGCGTGTGAACGGGATTTTTTCGGTTTCAAAGCCTCTCGGGACGAGGCGCTGCTCTTGCACCCCCTTTGCGGCAGCAGTGCCGGCGCTTGGCGCACCACGTCGCACAGGATCCTGCCTGGGCCAACTCTTGAAGCGTTGCTCAGGAATGGTGCGCCTCGTTCGGCAGGGCGTGCCATGTGCGCCTTTCACGCCCGCCCTCTCCCCGTGCGCCTTGTAAAACACGCCGCACAGTTCGGGGGGGTATACCGATGGATCTCTCGAGAGCCGCAACACACGGGCACACGGGCGCAAAACCAGGTGGGCGTGGGCACGTGCAGAGACATGCGCCGCACGCGCGCACGCGTACATACGGAAAGGGATCGGTCCGCCGCGGATCTGCTGCGTCCACGCGCTGCCCTCCGGGAGGGCGGGGACAAGATGCGGTGCGGATCCGTGTCACGGACTGTACAGAGCGACGGCAGTCGGTCTCAACGGGGCACAACGGCCCGTCATACCCCGGGGCCTCTTCTGTTTGGGCCCTCCTGTTGGCAAACCCGCTGATCCCTCCCCTAACACATGGTCAGGTGCCAAATGAGTGGTACCCCCCCCCCCCTGCCTTGTACAGGGGGCATCTTGCGGCGTGTGGCACTTCAAACTGCATTGTCGAGCCACCACGACTCAATCCGCTCCCATGCCGCTTGTGCAGTCCATACCACAGTGAGCGGCCGCCAAAGGGGCTGCAGCCCAATCACTATGGCGCCCATGTGACTCAGCACAAAAAATCATAACGCGCACAGAATGGGCACCTTGGGCCACATCTACGAATCGTGACCGAAGTTAATAAGGTCCGAAATTGAGACGCCCTCCGTGTCTTGGACAAGGCGAATCTTAGACAGGGGGGGGGGGATGCCATCAAGGCTGAGTAGATGTGCCGGTTGGAGCTTCTGGGTGTGCGCACTGGTTCGGGTGTTTATAGATAAACCGTTTACATTGCGCATCCCAATCCACTGGGGAAAAGCACGCGAGAGTGGGGCAGTTGTCCCGCTACTCATAATAGCTGCTGTTGCCCCATGGCGTCCCTCCCGTGCCGGCGCCGGCGACGGCTCACATTCGGTATCTCCCAAAACCGTGAAATTCGGAGGGTGCGCGCCACATCTGATGTGGGAAATGGAACACAGGGCCGGTACCAACGCCCCCACACCCACGTCCCCAAGGGGCGAGGGCGTGGATAGCTGGGCAGCAACATGGCTCGCCCCCCTCCTGCATGCGGGCCAGGCGCAGCTTGCCCATGATACGCGTCATGCCTTGGAACTCGCCGTGTCGCCAGTGCCTCAGGGGAGCAGGGCGCCATGGTTCCCGGCACAGGTGGTTCCCCCTTCTCCGCACGCACGCATACACACAGGACGACGCTGTCTCCCACTCACCGGCAATAGTCCGCTTGGCCTTGGAATCGCACCGTCGGGTTGTTCAGCCTTGTGGTCGGGCAACGTAAGGATGCCCAGGCCTGTGGGCCTGCTCCTGCATGAGGCCCTGTCCCAACCCAACCCAGCCCCCTGCTGCGGGATACGAGAGTTGAATGCTACACTGCTAAAGCAAGCAGACGGTTGCAATACAACAAAGTCAGAACAAAAAGCTCTTCAATGACATTGCCATAGGCGCCTTTCGCCGTGAAACAGGAAACACCCCGAGGTACAGCGCATACGGGGGCTCACCCCCCCCGATTCAGGGGTCAGTGCAACCATGGCATGATCAGCTCACTGCTTCCAACACCATATTCAGGGGCATTGGACCACCAGTTCACAAAAAAAAAGCATCAACATTTCTGGCATGTGTGGCATACCGGCAAATGGCATAGTAACGAAGTGCAGCACCCTTGGAGCATGGATGCTTCAAGGGTGCTTCGCTTCGTCCAGCGTCCAGGACTTTAAACGGCCCTTGCCCTTGAAGCAAGAATGGTCACCAAGACACACACACACACACACACACACACACACACACACACACACACACACACACACACACACACACACACACAATTCCCAAACTCCCGGTCCCAAGCTGCTTTGTGACACCGACACGAGCCCTGTGTTGCCTTGGGCCCCACCAAAAACACAATGTTCCGGAAAATCCGGCGATCGGAACGAGGGCGGGGGTGGTTTGGGGGGCAGACATGGGGACACAACGGCTGTCCGCGCCACACACTTGTGGTCAGCATCTCTGCAGCCTCTTGCTTCTTCTCTCGACCCCTCTCCATCCGGGCAATCCAGTTTTTGATGGGCTCTGTGGATGCGAACAGTGCGGTGCAAAATTCTCCAAGACATTGGTTGCCCCTCCCGCCTGTGGGACAGGGTGTGCGCCCATCGGCTGAAACTCGCCCTCTCTTCCCACAGAATGGCAGCCTCCGCTCTACCCCACACCCTCCCTCCTCCTTCCTCCTTCCCTGCCAGCCCTCACACGCACTAAGCACCATCTCCCCTCTGCCCTCCAAGACCTCCCACGTCCGCGGCCCCTTGGGGCATTACACTGCGCTACTGCCCCCACACGCTCCCACCTCCGCAATGCACCACGCTTCATTTGGTCTGCTCCCGCACATGGCACAGTTGGCACCCCTCCCTGCACCACACGATGCTGCCCCCCTCCCGCCTCCAACATCAAAATCATCAACCCGCCCCCACATCCCCCATAAGTCTGCCATGAGTGTGACAGGCTATTTCAGAGCTGCCTATCCTTCTCAAATTCAGGACTCTTTTGTCATGAAAAAACTCAGGCTGTCCAGCAGCCAGCTCGTGTTGAGGCACACACTTGGACGCCGCTTGAAGGGCAACCAACGGCGGTTGGAGGCTAACCACCGGCAGTTGGAGGGTCACCTACGGCGGTCAAAGGGGAACGGACGACGGTTGGAGGTCGACCGTTTTGTTCCACGAAAATGGAAAAAACTTTGTCCGCTAAACAGCGCCTGGCCCAAACCCCCCCACCTCAGTTGCATCAGCGAGCTGGTTCCCGATGTGGAACACCAGGTCGCTAACCTCAGGGCTGGGTGTCGGACTGGGCACAATGTCCTGCTGTAGTCGACCCTGAAAATACCCTGAGCACTTGGGAAAACACTGCTCAGCTCCAACGCTCCCCCTTATACATACAGCTCCGCAATTGTTTGGCCTCCTTCAGTTTTATCCGCCGCCACTCCTGCACTACACTACAGTATACACCGCCGCACTACATTGCGCGCCAGTGCATTTGCACAACACAACACAATAACATACTACACTGCAGTGCACTGCACTGCACTCCACTCCAAACCAGACCAAACCACTACATTGCAATCCACTGTGTGCCGCGGCATGGCGCGGCACTAGCACACTACCGCTGCACTGCACTACCGCTACACCACACCACAGCACACACCACACCACACTACACTACAGTACACTGCACTTCGCTGCACTACACCATAGCACACTACACCACACTATTCTACACTACACTACACTACACTACACCACACGACACTACACTACACTACACTGCACTGCGCTGCACTGCATTACACTACACTACACCACACTACACTACACACTATACCACACCACACCACACCACACCACACCACACCACACCACACCACACCACACCACACCACACCACACCACACCACACCACACCCCCACAGCACTACTGCTCCCCCCCGCACTGCACCACGGCAACCGTGACCCAGCACTCTCGCCTAATTCCGACACTGCATCCCCAGCTAGAAACCCTACCTTCCCTGGCCGCCAAGCTAGCGGGCTTGCATGCCGCGTGGTGATGGTGCCCAGTCTCATGTTGTGGCTCCTGCAGCGACAAACGGACGAATGAACCCGACGTCAGTGGGGAACAGAAACAGGGCGCACTGTCCGCACGGCATTGACAAACACAGAGCTACACTGCATGACCACAATCCCACTGGCGGAGGAGTTTTCAATTCCAGGGGTGGGTGGGTCCATAGAGCCCCATGACCGCCGCCCAGGCCTGCGCTTCAAAGAAGAGGTGGGGGTGGCCCCACACCAGTACCTGCCCAGTACGCCCCAACCGTGTCCTTCCGACTCCAAAGGCAGCTGCACCGGGTTGGCAACCACAGCCTCCTGCTGCCCACCCACTTTCCCACCCGTGACCAACAGTTTTTACACGCCGCACTACCCTGCGCCCCCCGTCTCCTCCAAGTGCAGGCCTACCGGAACCAAGGCTTTTTTTTTTGCTACGGCCGGGGGGGTCGGGGGGGGTGGAAACTGGACACGCCCACCCACTTCGCAGAACCCAGCCGCCCACCCCTTGGCCTACCCCACTGGGGGGGGGTGGACCCACCCACCCAACCCCAGCCTGCTCAAGGTCCCCATGGTGGGGTGAATTCAATATGGCTGCATCATTGGCCAAAGACGGCCTCTGAAAAGATCTTTCAAACCGCCGTCCTTAAGGACCGCCCTTAACAAAAAAAAACCTCAATTCTCAAGAAGGCACCCACCCACTGCGAAACCCCACCCACCCGCTGCGGTAGGGTATCCGCAGCACTAAAAAACAAAGCCTGCACCCCCTCCGACAAGCTCGGCTGACGGACCCTAAAACACCAATTCGGGGGCTTCCGTGGTCTCAATGGCGGCGGATTGGGGGATGGGGGCGTCAGAGGGTTGGAGGAGGAGGGGGATGCAGTGGGTGGGGGCCTTCTTGAAGAGGGGGCCACCGTTCAGGCTGAGGGTGAGCACGCCACGTCCACACTACAGATTCCTACCATTACTGAGGCTTGGGGGTCCGGGCTGACCCCAGCCCTACAGTCCTGTGGTTTTGTCGTAGGCCACTGTCCCCACAGTGTTTCTTCTGGCACCAATGCAAATGGGCCCGGTCGATTGGGTCCTTGTCTCAACACCCACCCAACAGGGGGCTCTGACACGACACAGGCCTGGGGCAGCGTCCCCTCGACTAATCCACCAAAGCGGGGGGAGAAAGGGGACAAGACACCCCACCCCAAAAGGGCACAGCAGGACGCGTGCCAAGGGGGTAAATCAGCAGGATGATCCTCCTGTAAATGCCCTCACAAGCCCAAGTGCAGCTGACCCTCCCTTCACCGCCCATCTCCCCATGCAGCTGCTCCCACGATAGGCCCCAATGCCTTCATGCGATCTCAGCAACAACAAGTCGCTGGCGAACGGATTTCAGGCACTTTTTTTAAAGGGGGATGGGCTTTGTCTCTCCTTTTAATTCCGGCCGTATGCCTTGCAATGTCCCTGTGTAAGAGTGACGGCAAAACAGTCCAGTTGACCCCCCACACACATGACACGCGATCGCCCTGTGTTACACTTCCCAAATCATCGGTGCGGCTGAGCACCCTCCAAACTTCGCTGTCATGGGGCTGACTGCATGTGACGCAACTCCGGCGCCCGCCAAGGGGCAGAAGCGGCACCTGTGAGCAGAGGGACAACTGTCCCACTCTCAACTTCCAATAACAATGCTTCCCACCCGATCATGGACGAAGAACGGAGACAATTTCCTCCTGAAAACCCAAACCAGCGCACACCCGGAAATACCAACACACACACAAGAGTTCCCCCGGCAGCCCTTCACGATTCGTCCTTGCGGAAGGGCGCCAGAGCGGCAGTCGCACACCTTTGCGCCGGGGATGTACATGTCTCTGGCGATCCGGGCCTTCAACTTCTTCCGTCGCTTGATCGCTGAAAGGGGCAGCCGGCAACAAGGGTGTCTGGCTGAAACTGCGCGCCTTTTCATATGAGATGCAAGTCAGGCTCGGAGCGCACCTCGTTAGCGCCAGCCCCCTCCCCCCCCCTCGAGCACCTCGGTGGTGCCAAACCCCCGGGGGCACCAAACCCCCCGCAATTGTGCTAACACCCCCGCCACTGTGTGCCTTCCTCGCTCTCTTTGCTCGCTCGACACCTGCCCCGATGCACCTTCCTCGCTCACTTCGCTCGCTTGAGAGACGTGCCCATGTGCATGGATAAACGACGTCAGCGGACCGTTGTTGGACCCCCTTCCGAAATAGTGTCACTTCGCGTCTACAACAGGCGAACAGTGTCTACAATTTGCAGACCGCGTCTACAGACTACAGACCGCCATGCCCATGTGCCAACCCCCCACCCCCCTTCGGCGCCTCGGTAGCACCAACCCCCCCTTCATGCACCTCAGTAGCGCAAACCTCCCCCCCCACCGGTGCGCCTGGTTGGCGCCACCCCCCCCCCCCCCCGGTCTCAGCCAAACTATGGGCAAACACACACACACTCATCCACGGGCAAAACAGCACCACTCCAAGCGATGCAAGAACGGTGCGAAAATTCTGAAGAGCAGTGCAGAAATTGTGAACCGCATTGCAATGGTACAGTGATTTCAGTGCGCCCTTCTTCGCCGACGAGGTGGCTTGGCTGGGGGCAATGGTTGAGTGCTGGCCTGTACGGGCTTCTATCATCCTGTGAAGTATGTGCCCTCTTGAAAACCCTGACATGTCTGTGCTCGGTACCGCGGGTGGGAGGAAGTGTGCGGGAACTATGCAAAACGGTTGACGGGCGGAGTAGGACCAGCGCCAGGCATCCGGAGGAACAGTGCTACTCTGCCTGCAGCCGCCCATCCTCGCCCCATTACAAACCCGAGCCCTATCAGCGTTTCGCTGGTGCCACAGAAGCGCGCCTGTGCCACACCACATTTCGCCCCGCAACAAGCAACGGGTGGGCAGACCTTGTTCGTTCTGCCGCTTGTGTCTGTGCAAGGCGGCCTCATATACCACCTGGTCGTCTTCATCCAACTGCAAAAGGAGAACGCCATTGCGCCCCCACACGGAACAGCACGCGTCCTGGGGCATCTCGTCCGAGCGCACCAACGCCCATCCAAGTGCAGTGCACATGGACGCACGACAGCGTGTCCCAGCGTATTGCACACGGCAACGCACAACTCAGCGAGGGCACCCCAGGTGCCCTTCAAAAACCAAAAATCCTCTGACGAGTGGCTTCGATGGACCATCGATGCTTCGCTTGGACATGCTCATTTCAGCACTTCATTCATGCTTCTGAGACCTTGCAGTTATGTCCGCACCAAGTGCCGCAGATAGGCGCCGCAAATCACGCAGCAAGCCGCAGCTGCATTGCAGACGGACTACAAGACCATGTCATAGACGACCAAACGCTGTGCCTAGGGACATCACTTCCTGTGGCATGTGGGCTGAAGTACGGAACTGGCCATCACTCACGGGGGGTGCGACTCCTTGGGTTTGGACGCCAACTAATCCCCCCCCCCCCACTAACCGTTTGCCGCAGGCCCCCTGCCATCCCCCCCCCCCCCGTGTCAATGGGCCAGGCCGTGATTCTTCTTTTGAGAGGGGGGGTCCAGGGAAGGAATTCATTTTCAGGAGCAATATTCCATGGGATCATCCCCATATCTATGGTGGTGTACCCCTTTTGGCCACGTCTCTGGACCGGCGCAGACGGTTGGGTCCTGGTGTTCACCTCACCGTGAGGGTGCATTTGCCGATAGCCTTTGAACGCGACAACGGATAGGGGCTTGTGATCTTGCTTCATAGGAAACCATGACATCCTAAACTTCTTGGCATCAACCCACATGGGACCGTCGATGAAAGGTCTCGGTGATGCTATCCACTTGGGTCGGGCAGTCCAGGACTTTTCACACAGGGGTGCATACCATGTCAGACCTTCTCAATTTCAGATTTTTTTACTTCAGACGCTGTTCAAGTTGGAAGTTCCACAGCACAAAACACAGAAAGCAAGCAAAAAAAAGGAGCCCAAAGACGAGACAAACAGGGATTACCATCAAAGAGAGGTTCCATTTGTTCCAAATTCAACATGAAAACTGTGCCTCGGGGCAGTTTTTGAAATTGGGGACGTTTGAGATTACGCACCCCCTGTATGAACTAGTTGGCGGTCGCGGCAGAAACATCCAATACTCGCGAAGGAACTTGCGTTATCGCGCGCACAAACGAGTCGGTGCTCAAAAATGTTCTGTCAACTTGTGTTCTGCAGTCCAAGCATTTTGCCTGATGGCGTCCCTCGCCTTGTCAATGCACCGGTACTTTAGTTTCATGAAATGTTTACCTGTTAGGGTGCTCCATTCAAGGAACGACGATTGGAGGCTACGCCGGCGGTGGTAGAGTTTAGCAGGGTTTCTGATTTTGTCTGGGGTCAGGCTCGCCTCCTGCTCTTGCTTGGCCTGCATCTGCACCCCACACATCCCTCCGCAACAATTTGTCACACTGCAGCAGCCTCTGTTTAGACGTTGGTTGTGGCTTACCAACCCACAAGCAACCTGCAACAACCGCCAATAACCACTGTTTGGATTTGAAGGCTGAGCAGGTAGTTACAGTTTGTGGAGGTTGTTGGAGGTTGTTGGGAGATGCCCCGAAATCCCTTTGACTCCTTTTCCTTTTTGGGCCTCACTGGATGGCACTGTAACCTGTGGCTATATCATTGGGTCCACTGGGCGTGGGCTTAGGAAGGGCCGGAAAGAGCGAACATACTTCACTTGGATTGTCATGTGACGGCGGGTGGGATTCGGTGCCACTTTGAGGCGTGAAGAGGCTGCTGGTTTCCTGCAGAGCGCACGCGTGCAACCACGAACGAAACATGTTGTTGGCCGACTACCTGCCCCCCTTACACAGCCGCCGGTTTAATGCCCAACCTGATTTCAATACCACCCCCTCCCGGTCAGGAAATCGCTTCAGGGACAGGGGTTCCCATGGGGCTATGGTGGGGGCAGTTAGAAAACGGGGTACTGGGGCTTCAAGCGATTCCTGCTGCCAGTCCCCCCCCCCCCACTGGTCCCTGCAAACACACCAACGACCTCAACCAACCACAGCAGGTCACAAAAAAAATGCCCCCCCCCCTCTTGTCCAGTACGCGGCTGTGCGTGACGGTTCCCTCGCACCCCCGAGGGAACCTACCCCAAGTGACGGTTCCCTCGCCACCCCGATTACTAGACAAAAGACGCGCGACACAAAACAAGAAAGCGAACACGAGGGCATGTGAACCACAAAGTGACCAGGAAACTGTCTTCTTCAACACCACTTGGGAGACCAGTATCAACAGATGTCAGCAATGACACATCAGAATCTGTTGCAGTCTGTGAGGCATGGGATGACAGCCCTGACCCTGACCCTGAAGTACCAGTCCCATCAGTATCCCCTTCCGATGAACTTGCCCGAGAAGGTGAAGGAGGATTGGGAATGTGCCGTCGATGTGCCGTGGGGGTGTCCGCACACGGAGAAAGGACA